>CAWUPE010001479.1:0-60748 GCA_963924145.1 Pyrausta purpuralis
GCCGTCTGTTTATGAAACAGATGGCCCAAGCAGTTATTCTTTACAGAATAAATTCAACTTGGAAATTGATGTCGCTTCGCTATCCAATGATTTAGAATGTTTTTTAACACTCACAGTGTCATATTTTATATTCATAAAGATGAAATAAGAAACAAAAAATTTGCGCACAGGCTAAACAGCTTCCTAAACTCCTTAAATTAAGGGAGATTTTTGCGCATTGGCTAGCCTGATTGAACGCCTCCCCCCCCCCCCCCCAATCAATCATCTATCGGCCAGAACTTGTTGCATTGAAAACATCAAAATAGCATCCTCTGACCGGCTAAATCTATGGATAGTATTGTGCCATTAAATCGAGTTTTGCTGTGGTATAAGAATATCTTAGTTTGTACTGCAGTTATCCACCAAGATTTTTTCATAACAAAATAAACCGGTTAAGTTCAAATTAATAAGAACCATACGGAACCCTCTCAGTCTAGGCGCGCATGGATTTAACTCGTACTTAGCCCATTTTTATGATCACACCCCATGCGGTTTCATAAACGGAGTTATGTAAGCAAGTTAATTGGTAAAAGAAAAAAGTGTTTGTTACGTATAAAAGAACATTATAAATTGTACTTAGTTTCTTATCGTAAAAAAATGTTAGGCGTTTTAAAATTTGAATTTTTAAGTTTAGGAAACTTTTTTTCTATGTTAAGGTCGTTCGAGTGAAGACTCAACATTACCACTGATCATAAAGAACTAATTCATTGCCCACAAAAGCTCATATTTTTAATAAGGATAGAATTACACTGTATCACTTAAGAATATAATCTGTACTTATATTATAAAGCTGAAGAGTTTGTTTGTTTGAACGCGCTAATCTCAGAAACCTTTCAAAAACAGAGTGAACAAGCTTCTTCTGGGTGAGCTCGCTTTATCGTCGACTCTGTCTAAGCCCAATTTGGTGTAGGCTAGAGTCAAGAGCGAACACATTGAGAATAAATAAAAAAACTACTGGACTGATTTGGAAAAATATTTTTGTGATGGACAGCGTATTTATCGAGGAAGGCTTTAAAGTATAAAAAAAACACGTTGCAACGGGAGGGGAGGGATTACTCAAAACGCGAGGATACAGCCGCGGAGGTCTACTAGTTTAGCTTTATTTGCTGAAAACCGATAGTATTTTGATTAGTTCGGATTACTCGCCAAACCAAAGAGTACATAATGTTTGTCAACAGTTCAAACTGACCTGAAGGTATCGATAAGGTGATATACCTAGGGCTAATCCAGTTACAATACTACTTACGGCTTTGAACGTCATATTCATGATAATATGTAAAGGGTAAAGGGACTAAGACAGCTAAATTTAACCTGCCTTTTTGAGTGCCCAGCCAGCCTGACCCAAGACTCTATACGAGATACGCTAGAAATCTTGAAATTAAGAGAACATAGGGATATAAAATTTTCTCGCTACGCTTGCGTTCATATTATACTCGTACATTTGCGGATTTCCGACTTAATAGTGACTAATATTGACGCGTTCGCCTCACTCCCGCTTGTTTCAAATGGTTTAAGCGCGCTCTCGTGTGCTGAATTACACAAATCGCGGTGATTTTGATCACTTTCAAGTTAGAAATTTGAATATGGATCCAAATTTTCGCGCTCGCTATGCTCGAGTACACAATATAGTTTCTGAGGGACCATTTTATTTCGCTTTTGCTGCGTTTGCATACACACCATATATTTGCTTTGTTGTAGCACAAAAATAGTTGACGAATTGTTATATTTTACCCTATGTAATGCTCACTCTATGTATTTAGTACTGTCTGTCATAATAAAAACTCGCAAAAACTCTCGCTACCAAAAATGCACTAAAGTCTTAAATAAACTCTTGACCGCTGAAAGGAAAGGAATCGATTTTAGTCAAACAATTTATTTTTGGAGTCGGTGCTCTGATAGTTGATGCTGGATGGTTTTTTTTTTTCGAATCGGTCGACAAATGACTGAGATATGAGGAAACATAGATACAAAAAAAAACACACAGTTCAATTGTAAAAAAAAATGTTGAAGTTGAGTACCGCTGTTCTAAGATATCCATCTATTGTTTTATTATTGCTTATTACTGGATTTTTCAAAGTTAGGAGTTTTAAGGTTTACTGACGACGGTTGTTGACGGGTAGTGGACTTCATACCTAGCGGTCGCGCGCTAAAATTTTGGATTTCCTGTACAATATTTAAACGCAAAAAACATATTTTCATTAGAAGTAAGAAGATAGAACTCATAGCGGTTTGCGTAAGCCAAGCGCGAGTTATATTAAGCTGCGTGCATTATTTTGGTGCGGAGTAATTTTAAAACTGTGATAGTTTATATGGGCATAGATAGGGCATTTTTTTTTCGAAATTAAATGCTCTTGATGATAATATATTTAATGGTTTAGAATGTTTTTAACACTCACAGTGTCATATTTTATATTCATAAAGATGAAATAAGACACCAAAAATTTGCGCACGGGCGGGACTTGAACCAGCAACCTCTTGGCTGACTTTACCTACTAAAAACATACAACCTTGTCACACCTTGTCTATAAGCCTAAAGTGTCTATTCAGTGTCAGCGACTCTAACTTCAATAACATAAATTGTTACAAGCAAAAATTGTTTGCACGTGCGTCCTTTTGTTTGAAGAGACGCCCTTTTTTCGTCTATCATCGTTGAAAAGTGAGAGCCAGAGGCCTCGATTGTACCTTCATAAACTGACTAGCTAAACCGTGCCCTGTTTTATCATCTCACCTCAATAAATTATTCTTACCTACAGGCAACAAGAAGCCTGAAATAGAACAATTGATTGAACATATTCAGGGACAAGATTTACATAGAAAAAACATTTGTAGCATAGCAATGAGAGCAAAAAGAGAGAACATATGAACGGTCTTTTATTTTTTGCCTTTGAGAAGAAAATTTAACTTTCAGCATATGTTTATATTAAAAGAAATCTTTTGGAGGAAAAAGAAACTCAACTAAAATATTGGTTCGAACGAATTAAAATTGTATAATTAAGTTAATAGAGTGAAGTCCATTTTTGTTTTTTGGCACCATTAAACATGTGTACTAAAAGCTTGATGAAATTTGGCGAACGTCTCTAGAAAGGACTTTGTAGTTCCGCAAAAGAAGAAAGCAAGTGGTTCTTTAATATTTAATGATTTGCAACGATTATAGGATTTTTGATTCTTTGGCCTCTTGATCGACACCTTCGTTATAAGTACCAACCCTGTTGTGTTGTGAATTGGAGAGACCCTGTTCAGTGCCTGTTTGGGCTCGGTGACTCGGTGCCTTACTATGTGTGCAGGCGGCACATCCGCTCTAGCCCGTGGCTCTCGCAAAACTCCTCGCAAAACGCCTCACCATACAATACATAATTATTTAGTTTCATAATCTACCCAAAAGAAAATTTATACAAAAACGTCTCTACTATTATTAACATTAATTGTATTCCTTATAGCTAGATTAGGGTGTTTCAACTGATTTGTATTAAAAAAAAATGAGAAATTGTAAATGGATTTAAATACTGAACCCGTATTTTTTCTGCAACTCACTTTTCCAGCACCATTCTCCTCGGACCTCCAGCGAATTTGTTTAGGGGCCTACTTTGATTTAAGGGCGCGTTAGGGGATTTGGCAGTGGTACTATTTAACCATCACTGTCTCATTGCAATGATATAATAACAATTTTTCAACACATATGCGCAGAACAGTTTTTAGGGTTAGGTAACCAAAAAACAGAACCCTTATAGTTTCGTCAAGTCTGTCTGTCTGTCTGTCTGTTTGTCTGTCCGTATGTCATAGGCACTTGATTCTGTAACTATAAGCATCATACTGTTGAAATTTGGTAGGAAGATGTATCCTGTTAATCGCTTTACGATTTTAATACAAATAAATAAAAATAATGATATATGAGGGGGTCCCATACATGAAACGAAAACCGTTTTTTTTGCAAACCTTTGCGTGTGGGCAGTCTATGGATAGGTCTTTAAAATGACATAGAGGTTCCTAAAACCATTTTATTTTTAAGTGTAACGATTTATAAATAGACGCTTCCAAAGTGTTAAAATGGGCGTCCCCCCCTCCCATCCAACTTCTAAACTGAACGAATGTAAATTTTGAAAAAAGTATATACTGTGGATCCTAACAAATACTTTCAAAGAAAATCAGTTTAGACGGGATCGAACGAGTAGTTTTTAAGATATACCATATTTTCAGGAACAAAGTTATGTTTAACTTTGTTCTTCATACAAACACTATAAAACAAAGTTACACGTGCTGTTAATAAAATATTGTGGTATTTTAGCTTAGTGGAAGTGAGTGGATTCCCTAATTTAGTTAAATTTGGCACGGAACCCTCAGTGCGCGAGTCCGACTCGCACTTTATCGGTTTTATTTAAATGAATATTGAATTGAAATCGGCTTCTTCTTGCTATTGTTATGTCAACGGGCACTTTTGAATCTGTCTCTTTTAACATCAAAAGCAGCAATATCATTAGCAACGATAACGTCATTGGAAATACGTTTGTTTAAAATACATCCGTGGTATAGTTTCAAGACGTCGCCTCTCCGAGCTCCGGGTTTCGATTCCCGGTAGGGTCTATTTCTACATAGATCCCGGTTGGGTCTATGTAGAAATCATCATTTTCTATATTGTCTCGGGTCTGGGTGTTGTGGTACGACCGTTGTGTCTGATTTCCATAACACAAGTACATTGTCTGCTTACTTTGGGATCAGAGCAATGTATGTGATTTGTGTTCACAATTTATTATCACTATTAGTATAATTATGCTATAAGCGGTCGTTAATCTATTAGGCTTAAAATTAAGAACTTCTATCTTGTAATGATTTGTAACGAGTCAGTACGAACCATAAAATTATTATCCCTTTGGAATAGAACGACAAAAGCGAGATGTCACTAGCAGCAAACTCTGTGATAAAAAGAGATGGAAGATGCGAAGTAGCAGTACCGTTTTTAGCAGCTGTCAGTCAGTTCGGAAGCCTTATAGAAGCTCGCTGAAAATATCTCTCATTTGTGTTTTTGAAATTTATGTGAAATTGTGTATATTTAGAAGAAATATTTATGTTGAAACATGGTGACTTGATCGGTGATTGATTGTTGTTCATTACAGCGGAATAATCCAACAAATAATCATTCAACAGGTAAATTAGTCCAAATTGAAGCCTCTTAATATACGACTTATATTTATTTACCAATGCGCTTCAAATTTCAAGTACGCAGTTTGATTATTCTATTCTAAAAACGTTAATTTACGTGAAAAGTAAGACAGAATAACACAGGGCATGTATATACGAATATTTTATATAATGAAATAATATTTAGTTTTGCACTAGAGCTGCATGTTCAATATTTTGTGTCGGCTGTTAATCATGCAGTAAACTAATATGTTTATCTTAGGAACATTGTTTTTAATCACCTGATCGAAAGATTATCTCATTTAAAGCTACAAATGTTACTTACTTATGTTAGTTACTGACATCTTAAATCGGTTTCGTTTGACAACTTTTACTTGTCCTTCTATTCCGATAGGAATATTAATTTTATGGTACGAACATCGCATTATATGCTTACAATGAAATTCATATGAATATCATTAGTCACGTACTCACGTCGCAAAAAACATCGGCAATCTCAACATTTCATGAAATAGAAATGAATAAAAATTAGCAATAATTTCTATGTCTTCCTGCCAGCTGCAGTTGGAAACAACCGAAGCGAGGAGCGCATTGCGATCGTTTAGTATTTACGGAATAGCCCGCCGATTCGGGACGAAATTCCTGAATGTGCTACAAACATTACAAGATATTGTCATAAATATTGACTAAAGGATATTACGAGAAAGGTTGTGGAATACATGTTCGGATTGTGTTTATTTTTCATACCTAACTGGGGCGAAATGAAACCCAGAACTTTTTTTGCAGGATAAATTAAAAATATAAATTTATGTCTGATGGTATTATAAAGTAGGTACGAGTAAATACAGTATATACTTTAATATGGCTATCAGGTAAGCAGTATTATATAAAATTTATTTTATTTTATTTTATTTGTAAGGGGTTAACAAGAGTTTACAAAAAAACCGGCCAAGTGCAAGTCGGACTCGCACATTAAGGGTTTCGTGCCAACTTTTACTAAATTGGAGCAGAGAATCATGATATTTCTATGAATGAAATAGTGTCGTTTGCGGTTAATAAAAATGTGCTCTATCTCATAAACTACCAGTTCGATCTCGTCCAAATTAATTTTCTTTGAAAGTCTTTGTCAATATCTTTATCATGTATTTTTTTTAAAAATTACACTCCATTAGTTTAAAAATTAGATGGGGAGAGGGGCGCCCATTTTACCACTTTGGAAGCGTCTATCTCTCAAACGTTAGACGTTAAGAGAAAATGATTTTAGAAACCTAGATGTTGTCGCAGTCACTCCCAGCTAGTGTGGACAAAGGGTGTTTAAAAGGTACTAATATTCTAATGAAATAAATAAATCCGGGTATAGCATTTGGCAACAAAAGTTTATTCAAATTTGCTATTTCACAATTACCTTTTAACACCTAAAAAAAAATCAAATACAAAACCTTATAGCTCAGAATTCAGTAGAGACTAGGTTAGGTTCTAATTTAGTTATCTATATCTATACTATTACAAATCTTTATGTTCACAAATTTCTAATTAAATAAAGATAAACCACCAATTTAAGTTTTAAATTTCCTAATTAATTCCAACATTTATCCTTAAAGGGATTCCTAAGCTATGCTTATATTAATAGCTAAATTATCCCACTTTTCACTAAAGTTTAAGTAAATACAAGGAAAACCAACCTTGGATTTCAACGGAGGTTACTATTTCAAATCTTTGTTGCATCAAACTACAGACAACTCTGCAACATTACCCCAAAATTTCACCGATACCGATCCATCCACAAAACAGCAGACAAGAAGCAAATCAATCCATCAGGAAAGTCTGACTTCAAAAATAATCCAAATGATTTTTTTTTTAAGTGAGGGTGGGTATAGTTTTCATCACCCTATTTATGAAATCTTTAATAAACCAATTTAATACCTGCAACAGCTGGCTCGCCATATAATTTCTGAATTGATTACTAAACATTTATGCTAATTATTCTATTTGGAACCTGAAATGATAAAAATTACAACTCTCAATACAATATGCCCAGATGTAGGAAGGCTACATTTTCTTTACAAGGATTTCCAAAGGAGTTTCCCAAAGTACTTACCATTTTCCAGTCATTTATATCTAATCAATTTCGAAATGAATTCATCCATATTGACATGTTGGCGGCGTCTGAAACGATAAAAAGAACCATGTGCTCAGACTCTAAGAAATGTCTCGCAACAAACAAAAATCAACGCAAACCTTTCTGCAGATACTTACCAGGAATATCTATCAAACTACAAAATAAATGGAGCGTGCCCCGTAATCAAATTTTTTAATTTTTTTCATTTTCACACACGTTCCACTCCGACGCACGACCAACAGTGGCGGAACCGAAAAAAACAGCAGCTGTCACACTTGACAAATGTCAGTGTCAGCATCCATCATATCTATGCCAAAATATGGACTGGAGTCCTACATCCATTTAGCTTTTCGTTTCACGCGAACTTAGACAAAAATATACAACGTTACAATGTCATTTTTAAAGACCTATATAGGTACATAGACACCCTTCACGCATAGATTTGAAAAAAAAAGGTTTTAGTTTCATGTATCCTTCATGTTTGCATAAATATCATTATTTATTTGTTATTTATTTAAATCATTTGAAGTCCGTGAATGACGAGCGCAGCAGACTGCTGCTGCCCGTTAAAATTGACATCATGCGCCGACTTCAAATGAGTTTATTTTTCCTGTTTTAGACTATTTATTTCATTTATTATTTTAGACCTTTAAGTGTTTTTTTTGAAAGAAATTAAACAAAATATTTACATTACATACACTCATGACTGTCTTGTATTAATATTTCATATATATTTGCACGCAATTTAGGCTGTATGCACTGGACTTATTATATCATTTACAACTGTTGTATTTACTGCATTCTTGCAAATAAAATATTTGACTTTGATTTGACTTTGAAAACGGTTCAATTATTGTGAAAATAAATGTATTGTCGATTTTAGTTATTTTTTAAGTTACAATTACCTGTCAAACGCGAGATTTTCGCGGACAAACATACAGGTTGAACTGAGAACCCCCTTTTTTAGGTCGGTTAAAATTTAAAAGTACTTCACAAACTAATATACACCTATGTCAAATAATACATATTTAAAACATGAGGAAAATAACCCAGAAGCAGCTTTCCACATTTCACTTGTCATATTCACAAGCACATCCTAAAACTGTCGGAAGCGAAAATTCTTTCCACATGAAATTCATTAGCTTTGTGTCAAAATCGGCTCGACATTTCATTTTCCGGCGTCGAGACAGCTGACCTAATTAACAAGTGCACATAGGAAATCCGGCGCGGCCTCCAGTGCAGTCATGTGACGAGATAACTATCACATCTAGGTTGAAAATCAAAGGACTAAGGGCGCTAGTGATAAAAGCCTCCGCCACGGTTTCCCACATCAATCGGTTCCATTTTCATCCTGTGATCTTTACAAGGCCGTCTTCAAGAGGCTGAATTGCACCATATTACGTGAATAAATGAAAAAATAAGTATGCGCCAGACAACACACCAATTGTCGTGTTTTGGCAAGGAATTTTCTTTCTTGTGTTACGAATACCAGACAACGATTATGATGGGGGCGTCTTCCATAAATACTTAAATACATATTGACGACCCATCTGGTGTAGTGGTCGAGAAATCGCCTACTACGCAGCGGGTTGCGGGTTCGATCCCCGCACAAAACAAACATTTGTGTGCATTAACATGTCTGTTTGTATTGGTCTGGGTGTTTTCTATGTATATCATGTACGTATTTACAAACACAAAAGTATTTAAGTATTATATCCGTTGTCTAGCTCCCATAAAACAAGCTTTGAGTAGCTTACTTTGGGACTAGATGGCGATGTGTGGGAATGTCCAAAGGATATTTATTATATTTATATTATTAAACATCCATAACTCAGGTACAAATGTTCGTGCTCATCACACAAAAGTTTGCCCCTTGCGGGATTCGATCCCACGACGGTGCGGAGTAAGAGTCAGGAGCTCTAACCAATACATCAAATGCGACATTTGACCATACAGTAAAATTACTGAGTTTTTTGAGAGAATAGGTTTTATCTGCATCATCATCAAATTTAAGAGCTAGGCTCTGTCGGTGATGTTTTTTCCATAAATTCTTCAAATTAGGGAAGATATTGTGGTGGTTTCCCTTTCGCCTTGCCCACCGCAGTTTTTAAACCGGGTGTTCCCCGCCTCTTAATACCCAGTCAAGAGCCTTTACTGATATACTTTATCTTCAGCCTTCTATCAGCACTCATGTTGCATATGTATGCATACACGAAACGATAAAGAACAAAGAAAAAGAAAAAATCAAATGGTGCCAAGTCGAGGGTCTTCGGGATTCTATTGTCTGCGAGTTATCGACTGTAACCGTACCTACCTTTGAACCTCAGTTACTTTGTTTGTCGTTATCATAGTAATACCTATTTAACTGTACCTCAAATCAACTGTATTTTCAGATGACATTTTACAAAGTGTCATTAATTTTAAAGTCTTCCTACCAGCAATAACACCACTTAGAAAGAGAGAGAAGAGAAATCAGCTGAAAGATCTAAGTAAACAGCTTAGCATCTAACATTCACTTGACCACTTTCATGAGACCCTTCAAATGTGTATTTTTATTAGAATATTTTTTATTGGAGAAAAGATCACAGTGGGTCTTCTTACATTGGACATGGAGCTGACTGTTTGATTACACTTTTACGAGTTTTTGTGATCGAATACTCTTTGAAGAGTATTTTCAGAGTTTCTGTTGCGATTGCGGTCAGCTTCATGTGGTAAATTTATGTTTTATTGACATTAAAACGTTGGGAGTTTTTTTTCCACTAGCTATTCTGTGCTGTAAAGGGTTTTAACTTAAAAAAGTATGATACGCGAGGCTTCCATTTTTGTTAAAACTATGTAGGTAACGGGCATATTGTTTGAGTACCTAACACACTTTTGGGTCTTATGACCCAAAAGTTCAAATCGCAGCCGAGCATCGTTACATGTAGGTATCTAAGTTATTTAATATTAAAAGTAAGATAAGCTATGATAACTCTTTGTTGCGCTTAGCTTAACTTAAGTATGTAACGTATTATATATTCGTTAATATAAAAATATTTCACCGCCTTTGCCTAAGCAAATGTATCTAGTTAATTAAATTGTCTTTTGCGTCACGAATCTTCCAAATAGGAACATACTACATTAGATTAGTAGAATAAATAATGCATTCCGACAATTCTCACTCGCATTCAAGGATAAACAGACAATCAAACGAGATAAATCTTAACGCCACGCATTTCCCATGTTGACACATTTCACCCTCATTTTTCTTACTTGTAACGATAGGGGAAGTATTTTCGGATGACTACCAAGGAACTTTCTGAATGATATATCATCTCAATAATATCATAATACTTTAGTGAGTTGCTAGGACTTCAGTTAATATGTTGGTCACGGGTGAAAATAACTCTATGTTTATCCCTTTAGTGGTTGGTAAACTGTTAGTTTATTTGTATTTTTTGTAGAATGAAGAATTTAGGATTTTAGGTATAATTGTGGTTTTCCATAATCGATACTAATATTTGTGTGTGTGTGTGTGTGTGTGTGTGTGTGTGTGTGTGTGTGTACAGTGCGTATACAGCTGAAGAATTGATTTGTTTGTTTGAACGCGCTACTAGTCTGATTTGTTTATCTCAGGAACTAATAGTCTGACTTATTTATCAAGGAAGGTTTTAGGCTATAAAACATCGCACAGCAACGGAAGGGGAGGGCGAAAACTCTAAACGCACGGACGAAGTTGCGAGAGACCGCTAGTACGCTTTATTTGAAACAGATGCTTAGGTACTTGTTATTGCTCTTAATTAACCGCAACTAATATTCTAAAGCTGAAAAGTTTGTTTGTTTGAATGCGCTAATCTCATGAACTACTGGACCGATTTGAAAAAATACCTAAACATCACGCTGGGACGGGAGCGGAGGGAGCAAACTAAAAACGCGCGGACGCAGTCGCGAGGGAACGCTTGTAGTTGCACATAAAATAGGTGGTTAATTGGAAATTCGTTTTAAAGAAATATTCTATTTAGGCGGTCTTTATAAGCCAATCTACTTACTTAAATTTGGGGCCCTATTTTTTTTTAATATAAATCTCTCGCATGAATATGGCGTGTGAATCTCGTTTAAAAACGAATTCAACATCAATGAAAATCCCATCCATAGTAGCCATCTAGACCTGGAACTCTCAACAACATATCAGCAGAGCAAAGGTGAAGATAAACCGCTGGACAGAAAACATTTACATCTTGAAGTCGTACATAAAAATAAATTTCAAATGGAAAATGAAGCGGTAGATCAGAGCTTTCGGATCCCACCCGATATGGAATATATTGAAGGAATTAAGATGTTAGCGTTGATAGTTTTGAGGTTATGTTTATGTCAATTATTATTTCATGTTTAAAAACCAGTAAAATGCAATAATTCAACATAATTCCGCTTTAAAACAATAAACGTAAAATCGTTAATTACTAAAAATAGAAAATTAAAACTGATTATCCAACTGATTATTTTATGGTAAATAAGTGTTATAACTACTTACCACTCAACAAGGACGCTTTTAATAGCATTCACTATGGTTCATCATAATTAGCTTTCTGGTGGACAGGGTATAATACTGTTATTGTTTCTGAGCTGATTAATGCTGAAATAAACTTGTTTTGTAGTTTAATTAGCTACAAATCGATGTCCTTCCTTGCTAAGACAATGAAAGTTGTTGGTTGTGATTGTGATGTGATGACATTCAGACAGCTAATGTCACAGTTGTAGCTGACATTTTTGGCCAAACATTTATTTTAACGTCTGTAACTGTACCACTCTTTTGTCAGAATAACGTTATAACTTATTTTTAACAAATTAAGTACATTCTATTTTATCTCATTTAATTTAATCTAAACTGTCATCTGTCGACCGATTTTATGATAGCTATTGACAACTCGTCCGCACCCTATATGGGGTTGCTGAGCATATGGGCCGCGTCGGCCTACGAGTGGGAATGGCTATTGAATTGGAAGTTGCTTAACTAATTATTATTTATACAACAATGGCAAAGTCAAAGAGAAGAGTACTAATTTAAAAGTACTTTATGAAGGTATGTTTGCATCATGCAGCTTACCATTCTTAATCAAAATGATTGTACAAACAATGCCAACTACAATTGAAAATTAAAACTTAATTTCATGAGTTTAGCTTTTGAGGTTTTGAAAAATATTCATTTTATTTCGAAGACAGCAATGGACCGAGCATTTACGAATATTACAAAATATCAGAAGACATAAGGCAAAATCGGGAACATTTGGCTACGCTGGATCTGAGAACTGTATTATAAAGGATGACGGCGAAATAATATAGTGTCACCAACTTATCTAAATAATGGACAAAGCTTGAACTAGAGCTGTCACTTTGAAAACGTCATTGCTGCCGGTACCTACAAGTCAATGTGTCCATTATTGATATATGCCATTCGGCTACGGAACCCTAAAAATGGTGAATTGCAACATAAGCATACTAATATTACAAAAATAAATAATAAGATATGTAAGCACCTGATGTCAGGTGTGTATGAGGTCTAGGGTAGTGCATACCTGCTTAGTAGCAATCTATTCTATAAGGGTTTGGGTCATATTTTTGAGGAAAAACTTCTGCAGGCAGCGAATTCCACCCACTAGATGTACTGTATGCATTAGAAAGGAGCCAGCAAAGCACTTTGTACGGGCAGGTGGAATGTTCACTACATAGGGATGGTACGCCAGCCTACACACCTGGTGGGACTAGATTGTGCAGTTCACTTGCACGTTGACCGATGTGCAGTCAGTGGAAGACCGACAGGGATGCCACTCTGCGGCGATGTTCAAGTTCTTGCAGCGATGTTTCGACAAGTGACGCATTGTTTAATCATCCTCCTTGCCCGCTTTTTAATCGAGTCCAAAGCAACCAGGTGACACTTTACTGTACCATCGTGAGAGCAGTGGCGTATGTACGGTCGGATCTGTGCTTTAGAAGCAGTCTTTGCTTGGGCGTGAAATACTGCTTAGCCCTTAAGAGGATTTCTATTTTCCTGGCAGCAGTTTCAGCTATGGACTCAGTGTACTCAAGTTCAATACCCAAGTGTTGCATCTAATCGGTGAATGGGATAAGCATACCTTAAAAGGTATCCGTTGGAATGGAGTACGTTTGGCAGAAAAGAAACACGCCTGTGTTTCAGTGGCATTAAACTGGACGAGGTTGGCATTGCTCCTGTTTGAGATGCTCTGCAGGGCCAGGTTTATCTCCTCAATCATTGCGTCTCTATGGCATACAATTGAATAAATATCTCTGCTGGCGATTGCACTGGCCATGTATCTAGACGTCACCGTGCTGTCGTCTGCCTACCCAAATGTGCCGGGTGCAAGCAGATCATTAATGTGCAGTAGGAAGAGCGTGGCAGATAGAACCGAGCCATGAGGAACTCCAGCGTCAGTCGCATACAAGTCTGAAGAGTATCCCTCTAGAACAACTCTTATAGACCATCCCCTGAGGAAGTCTGCTATCCAGTAGCATAGATTCCCGGAAATCCCAAAAGATGACAGCTTATTTGTGAGGCCATTTTGCCAGACCCTGTCGAACGCCTTAGGAATGTCCATAGATATTGCTAGAACTTCACCGTGTTTTTCGATGGCTTCTTTCCAGACATGTGTTGCAGATGCAAAAAGATGCCCAGTGGATCTACCCGACCGAAAACCATACTGGCGATCACTGAGTATGTCATTGTCTTCAAGGTATGTAAGGAGTTTACCATTTATCACTCGTTCTATAAAGTCTTGCACAGCAATGACGTTACAGAGATGGGCCTGTAATTTGCAGAGTCAGCACGGCTACCTTTTTTGGTACCGGTTGGACATTAGTCAGCTTAAAACTCAGGTGCACGATTTCTTAGAAATACTGTCGGAATTTCGTCAGGTCCACTTGTCTTGTTTACGTCAAGATCCCTCAACACTTTAAAGACATCGTTCTGGCGTAATTGAACATCCCGCATCTCGGGTTCAGCAGGTGATAGCAGACGTGGGCTTTTTCCCTTAGTTTCGAGATGGGAGTTCTTTGCGAAAAGAGAGGTGTAATATTAGCCTTTTCTCACGCGGAGTGGGCCAGTGAGCCTTTATCAGAGGCGGAAGTCTTGGGCGACAAAAAATGGTTTGAATGGACTTGGTAAGATACCTAAACGCTTTGCTCCCAGCTGGATTCGAGGCTAGTTTTGTGCCAATCCATCCAATGTGGTAACGGGCTTGTATGACTTGGCGGCATGGGTATATATTCTCTTCAGATCTCAATTGTCAGAGGTCTTTTGTCTACGAGCATTAGCCCAGGTAGCCATTAGCTAGGTATGCGGGCTAGCCCTGGTTCAAGAACAGACGTCAGAATGTGGGATAAAGAACTCCATAGCTCGTCTAATGACTTCTGTCACAGCATCGGTAAGGATAGAAGGATTTCTTGAAATAAAAAAACACAACTGCCGACAGGCAAAAGAGATATATTCAAAGCCTAAAAGACAATGGTAGTTAGTTCTAAAATGAGCCAAGGTTAAGATACCTAGTCTTAAGAGAGTCTTTTTAAAAGTTAATTTCTCGTTAAAAACTACTGTTGGTTACATTTAAGTAAAGTAAGTAGGTAATATAGTGCAACCGAGCCTGTCGAAGCTGTAACAAAATGTGTATTCAGCGGATGATTTTCCTTATCCGACTATCAGATAGGAGATGACATAATCTGAATGGAACACGCAATGCCCACTACACGCTTCTGTTACGTGTTCATCTTTATATATATAATTCTTCTGTAAGTGTGTATGTCACTGAACTTCTCTCAAACGACTGGACCGATTTAGATGATTTTTTTTGTGTGAGTTCAAGGGGATCTGGGAATGGTTTAGATTCACTTTTTTTTTTAATTTTCAAATTAAAGACGTGTAGACAGGACAACGTCTGTCGGGTCCACTAGTCTCATATAATAATACTAGGGACCGGCCCTGGCTTCGCACAAGTGCAATGCTGATACTAAATTTATTTCATTGTTATTGTGGGTTATCTCTAATAGAAACACACATACCATTGCAAGCTTTTTGGTATACCTTTTTTAAGATGTTTAATACTTGATCCATCTCGTAGGTTACAGCCAGGCAGCATTTGCAATGTAAGCGCTTTAAAATAAGTTTATTTACGACTACACTTAAAAACTCCCAAAAATACAACTATATTATGCATTATCATTATCGACCAAAGGACGTCCACTGCTGAACATAGACCTCCCCCACAGTGTTCCACAGCGCCCGATCACGAGCGGTCTGTACCGTTTACATGAATTTACGGTAGATTTTCTCGCTAGCGGCGTAACGTAAAAAAAGTTTATGGAAAATGGCACAGCGCCTCTAGCGGTCACTTGCAGAACATAAATTTTTCATACACGTTTTCACGTCGTTGCTAGCGAGTAAAACCGCCAGAAACTCATGGTAACGTAACGGTAACGGTACTGCATCAAGTTTGAACCTGCGATCTTTATAAGGTTGTCTGTCCACCTTGACGGTGGACGTCCTACATACATTTATTATTAATATTTAAACCCTTCTATTGAACCACTCTATCTACCAAAAACCGTATCAAAATACGTTGCGTATTTTTAAAGATTTAAGGATAGGAACATACATACAGACAGCGGGAAGCCACTTCGTTACTAACTATTGATAGGCAGTTTTACTGACACATCCTATTGAAAATACTAATATGATTCACTATGAACGGTCGAATTCTCTGGCGCCTAACCGCTTGCACACACGGCACTAAAATGACGTCATTTCAAACAAAAGACGACGCAAAGTGCAAGAGATTATCGGCCGTACCACAAATAAATAAACAAGATTTAAACTACTGTTTAAATGTTATGCGGCGAAAGTGAAATGTAAGTCACCATTTTGTAATTTGACTTGATTGACGTTGATTTTAAACTAGCCGTATCATATTTAAACAATTGTCCAAACCTAGTTTAATTATTTGTGGTAAGGCTGAGGCTTCTGAGGTGGTTTGGCGCCACGATCGTACGTTTCCTACGGAGACTTGGACTTCCACGGGTTCGATTGCTACAAATGGAAAGAAGTACCTACCTTATCATAATAACTAGGTTCTCTTAAAGTTAACTGTAATTAAACTATCACATAAATTACTGTAAACTAATTTGCGTACTGAATGTAAAACATGATTAATGTACTGTTACTACATAAATATGCTTATATTTATTAAAAAACATAATCTAGCTAAATCTAGTCTTTAGTTTCTCTGCAAAAAGCTTTTTAATGGAAAAGTTAACTTTATTAGTATGCACAGGTATCCATAGATGACGCTAGCAGTCTTCAATAAGCATTGAATCAGAGGAAGTTTGGAAGCGGCTCCATAAGAACATTTTTTTATGGAAATTAATCACTAACTACTATGAGTAGTACTAAATTTATGATTATTGATGAGTACTATGTAAAAAAAGAGAGTTTTTCAATAAAGTTACGAAGCTGTAATAATGTAGGAAATTAAGAAATATGTTATTAAGAACGCAGAACATCAGTTCTGTTACAATATGATTTACCTACTGATCGTTTTGTCCGCAATGTTTGCACGATATATTAAAAAGCGGTTGAGTGTTTACGTTTTCATAACTAAATAATACTACATATACTGACGGTAATTTTAAGTCAAGCAATTTTCATGCAATCGCTAACAATTCAACAAACTCAATATATTGTAAGGAAATACAATATTAAAGGCTTACCTTTCATTGCTCGATCTTAATAATTCTCACATTTACATCTTTAATTACTCTACAAACAGTAAAAGAGTGGAAAAATCGAAGGGTGCCGTTTTGGCAGTCAATAAAAAGTTAGTCAACGATTGGTGGTGTCAACTTGTATATACAAATGCCAATATTTATATTTACAAAAACATCATTGCTTCACACAATTACACAGTATATTATACATATTAAAGTAAGTATTACACAGTACACAAAACAAATCGTGCAATGGAAAAATAAGTACAAAAATTGCATCCTTCGCAATCCTGTAAGATCTTTATGGTGCCCACGACCACAGGCATTTCCTAGAGTGAGTATACGAGTACTCGTATCCTTGTAAAAGGAGGACCTTTTACAAGGATACGAGTACTCGTATACTCTTTATGAGTAAATTACCAAAACCCGGCGATCTTTGTATCACCCCTAGCTCCATCCCGCCCATCCCTGTAATTTTAAAAATTAGGCGGTCCTAGCGAACATTGTTTTCCCCCGGCTCCAAATAAAAAGTATTCTATGTCCTTCTCCTGGTTATAAGCCAACTTCCAACGGGATAAAAAGTATTTTATGTCCTCCTTCTGGTTCTGAGCTACCTTTTCACCAATTTCCAGCCAAATCGGTCCTGCCGTTCTTGAGGTATAAATAGTGTAACCAACAGGACTTTCTTTTATACATGTAGATTAATCAAGTTACTATGTATAAATTCTTTATGATGTAATACTACTATACCTTTATTCTATATTTTTTAAATCAGACTAGGTACTTTTAGTAACGAAAATCCTTATTGCTTAATACTGACGACTTACCTACAGGACCTGCAAAAAAACAGGCAAACTTTTAAATGATTGAGAGCCGTGACAAAACATCCCGAATTCGGTTTCAACTTGTCATAACAATGAAAGGGCATAATAAATTAAAAGTAAGGCATAATAAAAGGACAATAAAGATAACATTTTCATTTCTCAATCGGCTTTTGACGTTAAAACTTTTTTCGAGGAGTTTTTAAAATGTAGGACGTAAATTATGTAAAAATATGATAAACTGATCTTTGGATGTTCGCAACTACAATTGTCATGACGTCAAGTATATGAAATACCTACCTACGTTAAATATTTGGTTTTATTTATTCTATTTAAAAACTTTATTGGACATATAAAGGTGAACAAAAGGTGGACTTAATGCTAATAGCATTCTCTCCCAGTCATACCTTTAGATCATGCAGAGAGATTGTAATGGGTGCAGGAGAATATTGTAAATAGATATGAAAAATACAAAAAATGCTATTGTGTAGAATAATAATATTATAAACATACCATAATATACATATAACTTTATAAACTAAATTTATAGTATAAAAGAGTTTACAATATACATAATTTCCAAAAGCATACATAACTAAGAAATATACATATGTACATATTTATTTTACATATTTTGCAATCATTGACACAGAAACTTTCGCAGTTTGAATTTTACACACAGTTTCGTCTCTGACCTCCTTCCTGATCTCCAGAGGGAGCGTATTATAAATATTAATAGGTGTTAGAGAAATGTTATCTGGAAGACTAAGCTTTTAGCGATTAGACCGCCTAAAATTTTAAATTTCCCTTACTATTTCCGCTCACGCAGTCTACATCATCTTTTGTGATATATATAACAAAGAGTTATCAAGTCTTATGCAATAAGAAACTCATAAAGGCTCTGTTACATCTTACTTTAGCATAGCTACGAGAAAAAAATAGTATTGAAGTTATCATCAAGATGTAGAAAGTTGATAGAGATTATTTTACAAGCTACAAGACCTAAAGGGACCGATAGAGATATCAAAAGCTTTCATCTCATAGTCGGTGTACAAACTGAATTCGTAGCAAACGGCTCATTGAGTGCCTACGCCAATCGCTACGCCGTGACGCGACCGTACACCGTAGCTATCATGTAACATTCTTCGTAGCAGTTGAAATCTGGCAGCGGAGTGCGCCGGCCGACCGAGCGCCGTATTTCTACGCGTCAACTTCTACGCGATCGCGATTCGGAATTCGAATTTAAAATTTCCTTCTCTAAAACTGAAGTGTTTTGTTTTGTTTCATGAATTTCAAAATAGTGGCCAGTGTTAATCTGAAATATTCATGTTAATTACTCTACCAAAAGTTGCTACAAAGTGTGTTAAGTTTTATTTAGAGTGAAATGTATTAGTGTTTGTGGTGTAAACTAAAACTGTGAACTGATCGCGAATATTTTTAACAAGTGGTTTTAAACAGGTAAGTTGAAATTAACTTATTTTTGCGGTAACGAAAGAAGTTTTACTCAGAATTTTGCGTGCGAAGTTTTTTTTCTACGCAATTATTACTTTGTGAAGTAAAGTGAAGATGTTAGCGAACTTAAAATTAAAATGTTAACAGTGTACAACTGGACACATAAATAGCCAAAATGATAATTTTGTTAACTTGAAACAACCAGTATAATAACACAGCAATAATATTTTTACAATTAGGTATTCGAAAAACAAAGTAAGGATAAGTTGCAAAATAGAAGAAGAATTTTTATAATTTGAGGTAGGATCTGTGTCCTTAAAGTAGGCAAAAATTGGTGACGAAAAGCAAAATCATTATTTAACTTAACTGCGCCGTGAGTTGTACAATTAGAGGACTAAACGCCTTGGCTACAACATTTCCTGCCAGTCAACTGCTAGAGAATGCAGAAAAAATAATCAGTGGAAGTCGTTGAAAAAATAGAAAGATTTGTCTACATATACTTTAAGTTTTTTTTTTTAAATTTGATTTGATTTTTTAATTTGAATTAAAAAGGAGGTTACCCATTCGACTGTATGTTGTGTTTTTTATTGAATGTATGTTACCTCATATCTTAGTCATTAGTAAACCGATAAAAAAACTTTGCCTATCCTGAGTGTTCAGATTACAACGACGGAACTTATGTTAGGTACTGTGTAAATACACTTTGAAAAAAAATAAAACAAACCAAAATATACTAAAAAATAAACGTATGACTCTATCAGAAACAATTTCTTTTTGGAGTGGATGACATCTCTTTGACCATTTCAAGCATTATTCATCACCGATTAAAAAATAAATTGATTGCCTATAATGAGTCCTTTTTTTTTAAAGAGTCAAAAGTTTATTGAGGACTTTTTAGTGCATTTTGTTTTTATTATCTAGCTCTCTGACTGTCTTTGAGTGCTGCTTCACGTTTTAAATAATTATAAACTGGATTTTGTATTCATAAATCCTTCTTATTGAATTTTCAACCTCCAGCTTCTTTCAAACTCGCGTTTCCGTTTTTATTCCTGTAATGTTAATTAAGGAACAAGTTATGATAAAATTAATAATAACAAAGTAGCAGACTGCATTATCTTTAGACAGATATTTGCTAAAAGGTACTCCAATTTACGTTATTTGATACGTGAAACTTTTTGTTCATAATTGGAAAGAGAAATTTTGACAATTCGACTTGATACTCGTACTTTTCGTTGTCAAGTTTAAAATGGAGTTGCAATTAATGATAATGATCGGAGAAATATATACTTATACTATACAACAGAAGAGTTTGCTTGTTTTTTTTTGAACGCGCTAATCTCACTACTAGACTAATTTAAAAAAAATGTGTTGGGTAGCTTATTTATCTAGGAAGGCTTTGGGCTTGAAAAAAATTATGTGTGAATGAGATTAAATAAGGTTATTTAATCGCCTTCAAAAACTGTCTAAAGAGCTTAAGGTAACACATTTCCTTCTATTTAGGAAAAACAATAATGTTTGTTAATGTTATGTGTAATATTTTTAAGAACTACAGGCCGTATAATCATATTACCATAAAATATAAAAATATAAATGTGCTGAAGATTTTATAACGCTTACTAATCCTCAGCAAATGGTGACCGATTAACTCAATTGACCAATCAAAAGACGTTGACCTGTCAATTAAACCAATTATAAAAGACAGCTACCAAAATACGAAAGGATTTAACGAATTATTTAAGCTGCATATTTCGACGTGTTCCCGTTAAAGCTCTTGATTTATTTTAAATCAACGCATAGCTTTCAGCAATAAGGTGATATTATTGTGACAATAATGGATTGATACTGTCGAATGTAAAAACAGAAGAGCACGCAAAAAGCCATGTTAAATATTTAAGACTTTTTGAAGGCGCTTAAGTTTAGCGCAAAATATTTTGTTAAGTTTCGCTCATATGTCAAAAACTACCAAACCGATTTATATGAACACATAAGAGTAAAGCTCTATAGATGTTAATGCTCAAATATTACAATTCGAAAATCAGCATAACGTGTTAGTGCCGAGTGTCAGTTGACATTTAGGAAAAGTGGTGGGACAAATGCATTTGGTTCTTGGACACGGACGGCTTGTTTTATTTGGCGGTATTATTATTATTCTTTTTCGGTTATGACTAGTGACCGGATAATTTGATGTATATTTCCCCAAAGTTGAGGTGTTGGCTTATAAGGAATGCACTTTCATATCGAAAAAAAAAAACACGGATTTCTAAATCGACAAATCTAGTGTTATTATAGAACCAAAACTGGTGTCTTAATGTATGTATATGTACTGTCTACTGATCTTCTTTCACTTAACATACTCATAAATTAATGGGGAGCTTAGAATTAACTTCAAGTAACCTTCACATTAATAATACGACGACCTCCGTGGTATAGTGGCTAAGCACGCTGAGTTTCAAGGCGTAGTTGCTTTGAGCTCCCGGGTTCGATTCCCGGTCGGGTCAATTTAGAAATATTTTTTTCTATATTGTCTCGGGTCTGGGTGTAGTGGTACCACCGTTGTGTCTGATTTCCATAACACAAGTGCTTTAGCTACTTACTTCGGGGTCAGAGCAATGTATGTGATTGGTGTCCAATATTTATTTATTTATTTATTCATATGTAAGCCCAAAGTCTGTTTTTTTTAAAAAAAATATACCACATGCTAAAGACGCCCTTTCTTCATTATTGTGGCAAACCGAACTTTTTTCTGTTTTTATACTCTTTTTTAGGGTTCCGTAGCCGAAAGGCAAAAAACGGAACCCTTATAGTTTCGTCAAGTCTGTCTGTCTGTCCGTCCGTATGTAACAGCCACTTTATTCTGTAACTATAAGCATCACACTGTTGAAATTTGGTAGGAAGATGTATCCTATTAACCGCTTTACAATTACTATACAAAAAATAAAAAATAATGATATTTAAGGGGGGCTCACATACATGAAACTAAAACCGAAAATATTTTTTTTTGCAAACCTATGCGGTTGGGGTCTTTGGATAGGTCTCTTAAAATGACATAGAGATTTCTACAACCATTTTCGTTTAAAGTCTAACGTTTCATAGCTAGACGCTTCCAAAGTGGTAAAATGGGCGTCCCCCCCCCCTATCTAATTTCTAAACTAAGCTAGTGTAAATTTTGACAAAAATATGTAAGGTAGATCGTAACAAATACTTTCAACGAAAATTGGTTTGGACGGAATCGAACGAGAGGTTTTTGAGATATAGCACATTTTCAACAACCGCAAACATAACTTTGTTCTTCATAAAAACACTATGAAAATAAAGTTATGTTTGCTGTCAACAAAATTTTGTGGTATTTTACTAAGTGGAAGTAAGTGGATTCCCTAATTCAGTTAAAGTTGGCACGGAAACCTCAGTGCGCGAATCCAACTCGCATTTGGCCGGTTTTTATGTCTCATTTTTCTTCTCTTTTTGACGTTTTTACTATTTACTCAGTTGTTTCTTTTACTTCATACGAATTACATCAATTTCTCATAAATATTACCCAAAGTTTATATTTATCCTCTAAAATCTCCCACATCGCGTACAATTATGATCTACCCTATATAAATATATTTAAAAAATATAAAAAATAGTCAAAAATGAACTATAGGTAATTTTGCATCCGATTATCCGATCACTCAATGTGGGCGTCTCTAAAAGCATTCACTTGTACAAATAAATGAAAGGATTCCCTAGTTGGATTCTATTCCCTTTGTTAAGGTCCCTTGTATGACATTTTATGATAATGTCAAAGGATCGGTATGTCGCCTACCTATTTAGATAATATAATTATTATGCTCGTAATAACTAGACAAGATCGTGTCTCACAAAGGGGGCGGTGCGATAGATTAAGATTATAATATGGATTTAGGAGATGATTGATAGCTTTATTGAAATCCAAATCAATTTAAAACTATTAATAGGTAACTCAAAATAACAAAACAATTTTTTTAGGTCTGTATTTGAAGTTAAAAATAATAGCATGTATAAGCTTTCATGAAAACTGAATGAAAAGTTTACACAAAAATGAAAGCACTCAATTTTTAAATGACAGCATTAATTTTTCAATAACGTACCGAAACATTTGAAACTTGCTTTTTATTTATTTGGTTTTCTATTTGTATCTCTTAATTATTGGTAAGGTCACGTTTGAATAAAAACGCACTAAGTTTATTAATTTCTAGCTATCCAACGCGGCAACGCAGTCAGCATCATAGCCTCCTTGCCGCAAGGAATTGGTTTCGTTTTTGAATAGGTAGATTGTGAGTTATTTTTTATGTTGCATATGTTAGTTTTATTTTTTTCTTGTTTGTTATTAATGAAGATTTCTCAATAAATAGTTGGATTCGTTGAAATCCACCTAATGACTGAAGTAATCATTCCTTCGTTATGCGAAAGCTTCGTATGTGATTTTTATTTGCTTTGAAAAAATTCGTCTTTAATATGTTTTATTATCATGTTTACTTTGGTAGGTTTTGTTTAACAGTCACGAATAATAGGTGATGCAGGGTGTTCAGTCCTGAGACAACTGTGACCAACTTATTATATTTTTACTAGACAACGGCGATGCCATGATTTAAGCAGTCTATATAGGTATATATGTGGGTTCCACATTTGCGACTACACTTCAGAGCCGAATTTATTGAATGATCCGTTGGTATAGTCCGGGTAACATAAAAATATTTACGGCCTCCGTGGTGTAGTGACTAAAAACGGGTTTCAAGGCGTCGCCCCTCCGAGGTCACGGGTTTGATTCCCAGTCGGGTCAATGTAGAAATTATAATTTTCTATATTGTCTTTGGTCTGAGTGTTATCTTCCCACCGTTGTTTTTGATTTCCATAATACAAGTGCATTGTCTACATACTTTGGGATACTACTGACTTCATTCATAGTCATAACGAGATCTATATCAAAGAAAAAGTATAGTAAGTAAGTATGAAAGTCAAAGTTCTGAGTAAAAAACAGTTTATTCGTAGTCGGGTTACAGTTTCTTAACTACTAGCGGTCCCCCGCGACTTCGTCCGCGCGTTTTGAGTTTGCTCCCTCCCCCTTCCCCCCCGTCGCAGCGTCATATTTTATATCCTAAAGCCTTTCTCGATAAATAAGCTATCCAACACAGAAATATTTTTTCAAATCGGTCCAGCAGTTCCTGAGATAAGCGCGTTCAAACAAACAAACTCCTCAGCTTTATAATATACTAGCGGTCCCCCGCGACTTCGTCCGCGCGTTTTGAGTTTGCTCCCTCCCCTCCCATCGCAGCGTCATGTTTTATATCCTTAAGCCTTTCTCGATAAATAAGCTATTCAACACAGAAATATATTTTCAAATCGGTCCTGCAGTTCCTGAGATAAGCGCGTTCAAACAAACAAACTCTTCAGCTTTATAATATATTAGCGCAAGCGCACGTTGTACTTAAGGCGCTACCTGGATTTTTACCGCGCACACTAGCGCCACTTTATTAGAAAAATCATAACTCGGTAAATAAAAGACCAATCAAAAATCTGGTAGATACGATTGTAGCTCTGATTATGTGGTTTAGACACAATGTTTAAGTTCAATTAAACAGAGTTATCTGCAGTTACAGTTAGCAAAAATGCTAAAAGTGGCCATATTAAGCAGTTTTTCTAACTCTAACTACAGTAAACTACTTTAGAAACAATTTAAACGCACTAAATAAACTATAGAACCTGTACTACAATCGTATCTACCAGATTTTTGATTGGAGTTTAATTTAACGAGTTATGATTTTTCTACTAAAGTGGCGCTAGTGAGCGCGCTAAAAATCCGGGTAGCCCCTTAAGCTGCGAACATTATTTTGGTGCGGAGTTATGTTAGAACTGTGATAGCTCCTAAGATATTTATTGAAATTAAATGATATAAAGGGCAACTTGGTTCTTAATGAAATGTTCGTGATGATGAATGTATTTATTTTGATAAGAATAAATACCTGTGTGTATAATACACCTCTAAAAATAATGCATTATTTTTTTACAAATTTATTAACATAAAAAAGGTGGAAGTAAGTCAACCATAAAAGATAGACATATGCTGTCGCGGACTTTATTATAGAACTCTTAATGCTGAACATACATATTTTTTGTGTAACTTAAGCGGTTTCCGCAACGTATGCAGCGGAAGCTCTCAAAAGGAATATCTTTCTCCCGTTTTCGCAACATTTTTCATTTCTGCTGTGGTCTTATGAGTCGTATCTTTATGTTATACTAGCGGTCCCCCGCGACTTCGTCCGCGCGTTTTGAGTTTGCTCCCTCCCCTCCCGTCGCAGCGTCATGTTTTATATCCTAAAGCCTTTCTCGATAAATAAGCTATCCAACACAGAAATATTTTTTCAAATCGGTCCAGCAGTTCCTGAGATAAGCGCGTTCAAACAAACAAACTCTTCAGCTTTATAATATATTAGCGCAAGCGCACATTGTACTTAAGCTGCGAACATTATTTTGGTGCGGAGTTATGTTAAAACTGTGATAGCTCCTAAGATATTTATTGAAATCAAATGATATACAGGGCAACTTGGTTCTAAATGAAATGCTCGTGATGATGAATGTATTTATTTTGATAAGAATAAATACCTGTGTGTATAATACACCTCTAAAAATAATGCATTAATTTTTTTACAAATTTATTAACATAAAAAAGGTTGTAGTAAGTAAACCATAAAAGATAAACATATGCTGTCGCGGACTTTATTATAGAACTCTTAATGCTGAACAATTCTGTCATACATGATTTTTGTGTAACTTAAGCGGTTTCCGCAGCGTATGCAGCGGAAGCTCTCAAAAGGAATATCCTTCTCCCGTTTTCGCAACACTTTTCATTGCTGCTGTGGTCTTATGAGTCGTATCTTTATGTTATATAGCCTAAAGCCTTCCTCGATAAATGGACTATCCAACGTAAAAAAAAATTCAAATCGGGCCAGTAGTTTTTGAGATTAGCGCGTTCAAACAAACAAACAAACAAACTCTTCAGCTTTATAATATTAGTATAGATTAGCGCAAGCGCACGTTGTACTTAAGCTGCGAACATTATTTTGGTGCGGAGTTATGTTAAAACTGTGATAGCTCCTAAGATATTTATTGAAATCAAATGATACACAGGGCAACTTGGTTCTAAATGAAATGCTCGTGATGATGAATGTATTTATTTTGATAAGAATAAATACCTGTGTGTATAATACACCTCTAAAAATGATGCATTATTTTTTTACAAATTTATTAACATAAAAAAGGTTGTAGTAAGTCAACTATAAAAGATAGACTTATGCTGTCGCGGACTTTATTATAGAACTCTTAATGCTGAACAATCTTGTCATACATGATTTTTGTGTAACTTTAGCGGTTTCCGCAACGTACGCAGCGGAAGCTCTCAAAAGGAATATCTTTCTCCCGTTTTCGCAACATTTTTCATTGCTGCTGTGGTCTTGTGAGTCGTATCTTTATGTTATATAGCTTAAAGCCTTCCTCGATAAATGGACTATCTAACATAAAAATATTTTTTCAAATCGGGCCAGTAGTTTCTGAGATTAGCGCGTTCAAAGAAACAAACAAACAAACTCTTCAGCTTTATAATATTAGTATAGATAGCCTAAAGCCTTCCTCGATAAATGGACTATCCAACGTAAAAATATTTTTTCAAATCGGGCCAGTAGTTTTTGAGATTAGCGCGTTCAAACAAACAAACAAACAAACTCTTCAGCTTTATACTATTATAGTATAGATTTATTCAGTATTTAATTTCCTTTAGGTGTATTTTTTAAATATATTTACCGTTTAGTATTTTTAAATAAAAACGTTTTGTAGGGCAGAAGTTAAAACCCACGATGCCTAGTGAATAAGACAAAATTAAATTCAGCCTTTCAATCACGGTGAAACAATTTTTACATAACTTTAATTCTGATACTTGTCTTTGCAACAACAAAGTACGATTAATAAAAGTATGAAAGTACGATAATTATCTACGAAAGTTCAAATCTCGCATCAAATCTTTTACTTCGGTTAGGTTACGTACCGTTGTTCATAATATAGTACGAAATGTACAAATATACTGATTGCTTTTTTAACAACAATCATAACCCTGATATCTGTGCTAACATAACCAGACATATTTGATTTATGTCTGAATACACAGCTTTCCAAATCCGTTATTTTAATGTTACGAAAATCTTCCAATCCTGTTTACTCTGTCTGATAAAAACGTCTCGTATTTTCGTTTCTTGGATATGACACGTCAATGAGATTCCCGTCACGATTGTCATATTCGTCAAGACATCACAACAACGGCTTTAGTTACCGGATACGCTTACAGAAAAGTGAGGAAAATGGGAGCTGAAAAGAAAATTATAATGACTGAAAAAACGGTTGTTACGCGTCAATAAAGCGCTTCTTTTGTTATTTCGTCACAGTTTTCGTAAATGCCCAATTTGACGTTTCTTTTACTTGTATTTAGGAACCGAATTGTTAAAGCAATAAACTAGTAAGGCAAAATATTATTTTGAAAATGTAAAACACAAATTTTCTAAACAATTTAGCGCCGTCATAATTCTAAGAATAGAATCATGCATGAAAAAGAAACCGTTGCCCTTTCAAATGAAACGTTATCATTAGTGATCCTATAATTTCAATCGAAATGTAACACACCTAATTTGGAAGTCCTAGATACTTTTTGTGGCATAAAGGTAATAACATAACATTTTATTTTACAAGGATAAATTCAAAAATTAAATAATACTTGTTGCCCTATGGTTTTTTGTTCTGGCCTTAAATATAACAGCCAATGTTTTTGACTAGTTAATACTAAGAATCAATTTATTTTCGGAAAAGTAAAAAATATATATCACGTTTTTCCTTCCAAAAAACATAACCATAACAATAACACGGGGTGATTAGTATTGTTACTCAAAATTATTGTAATAACCGCTTTATCAGCGCAGCAGTGTTTGAAGTGGACTTTCTTTGTAACACTAAATTTTCTAGACAATTAAAGAGATGAGACTGTTAACCCAGATTATACTACTGGCCTTATAAAAGGACACCTTAGTTATTAGAGCGGACGTGTAGTTAGATCAAGTATAGCTTACTTTTTATCAGTTTACATTTATTTTTAATCCAAATTAGAAAAAAAACATACTATTTTGTGTACCTGACACTCATTTTTACCTATTTTTAATTAAATGGAACTTTGAAAAATATAATTATATAACTATTTTAATAACTATTTTAAACAAACAAGTTTTGTACTGATATTGTACATAGAACCTTATGTTTCTTAGGTGGATTTTTTACGTATTAAGTAGGTTAAATTAATCTATAAAAATATTATTTATTTATTTAAACTTACAATTTTATTAAATGTAAATAATCCATATCAAACTGTAATTTCAATTTTACTTTGGCTTGTTAGTTTTCAAAGTTAAAAGCTTACTTGTGGTCCAGTGGTGATGAAATTTCCACTTCTGACATAATCATGACGAAATAATATGCGTACGCTGAGGAAAATGTAGGAAATTTTAGTGAGCTCAAATATATTTATAACCTAAGACCTTTATTGTAACTTCCAAAATACGCAAATTAGCGTTTTTTATGTTGTGTACTGAAATATATTGGTTTCTACAAATTATTAATAGTGTCGGTTTTAGATATCAAGAGTGGTATGAATATTTTAGCGCGTAGGCGTTCCAAATATATGACTACTGCACATTTGGCTGTTCTGTTGACGTGACCCTTGACATTTGGTTATTATAATATTATGCTAGATTTACACTCGCGGCTTGTGACTTATTTCGTGGTTTCCAAGCGAGTGAGAGCCAGGGGTTACAATACAATAGCTTAGTAAGTACCAAAACAATTTAAAGTATTTACTTAAAATATGGCACACACATCATTTCTTCATTACATCATTGCTCATGACATCACAAGCACGAAAAAACACAGCATTTCAGATTGCAGCAAGCATCGTCAAAATGCCAACATTAAGTTTTCTAAAAACATAATAAAGTAATAAGTAAAATAAGAAAGTTTAGCACCCAATTTGTAACCTTTGATCCAAAGATCCCCATTATGCTGGCTGTATTGCCTCATTGAATGGTAATTGATACCTGTTGAATTAACCCCAGGACTCAGAGCGGAGATCATTCCCCGTCTCTTTTAATCTTTGCACAAATCTAAAAAACAGCTCGAGGGCCTTAACACTCCATGATCCAGCGGTCTCGACAGCAACCGGTACACTTTCGTATATCGATTCCAGAGCCGAGTATTTGGTTAGTGTGCTTAAATTTAGCAGCATTTTCTGTTTGACTGCTGACGCTGCTGAACACACAGTGTAACTCAGACGTAGCAAACGTGCTAATACAAGTAGCATCCCACAAGGGTCAATGACCTGGCCGCCACAAACCAACAAAAGACCGTCCGTTCTCTTGCCATCCGTAGGAGACAGACCAGGTAGTTTTAAAACACATGGATTGTTGGCTCATACTATAGCTCGACGTATGATATCGTTAATGGAATGGTGTATTGGGAAGCGTCCCGCGCATCTTTGGCAGATTAAATCGGATGGCCATTTTCCACCATCGCACCAAAATACATGGATGCTCTTCACAAACCTTGCCACCAAGTCTTGTACTGCTATCCTTAGAGAATTGTTATCAAGCAATTTACCCAATTTTGGAGATGGGTCAGCATGTAGTCAAGCACCAAAAACTGAATACACCGTAAGACTATTAAAATGAATGTCATAATGTCTGCGAGGGTGGTGCAACTTTGATTGAGTTATCATGCTCAACTGCTTGGTCAACTGGGATATTTCTGATGTCACTTTTGTCATTTGTCACATTAGTATTATGAATCGAATGTTCTCCTTTAGGTGAAAAAAAAACTTTTAATACATAAGGATTATACGGAGTACATTGTTTGGGAGGGAAATGAAAACGAAGGCGACATAAGTGACGTCAGAAATGTATCAGTTTTGTGGTCGACCGTAACATGTTATATAATTCAGTTAAGTTATTAATACTTAATTGACCTTTAAAAAATATTGTGATTATATCGAATTTGGATTAAAAAAAGTAGACAAACCATGCATGTTTTATTTCGCAGCAATATCTGTTATTTTTTAAAGTAATTTAAACCTAAAAGCAATCAAATTAACATCAAAGTGTGAAAAATAGAAGCTAGCAATTTAATAAATCTAAATTTCATTTCGTATTTCTAATACAAAACCACCGCAATTTAATCATCGCGACCCATGTTATGATCAGGGCTAGAAATAAGCTGTAATATTATAGCCGAGGTAAACTTTTAGAGGTCGATGTTGGTGAATTTATATTTTTGCCCAATAATAAAAACATATTGAGCATCTGCTCTGGGACGCTACGTATGGGCTGACAAAATCTATACTAATATTATAAAGCTGAAGAGTTTGTTTGTTCGAACGCGCTCATCTCAGAAACAACTCGACTGATTTGAAAAAATATATTTGTGTTGGATAGCTTATTTATCAAGGAAGGCACTAGGCTATAGTACATCACGCTGTGACGGGAGGATAGGGAGCAAACTGAAAACGCGCGGACGAATTTGCAGGGGACCGCTAGTTACAGATTAGAAAACAATATGAGAAACGTAGATAATTTTATTTTTTGGATCAAAATAGGATGAAGATTATTTTGCATATTTTACGCCATTTTTTTGAAATGTTTTAAAAGCATGGGTAAAAGATAACAGTTTTCAAATGCCTATATAATGTAAAGTCACTAAGTGGTTAATGACTACTCAGCCTACGCATTAAAGAAAAATCACTTGTGAAATTGAACAGGCTTGCCAATTTGTCGGTGGCCGAGAAGTGCGCCCGATAGCGTAAGATACAACGTTTGATGCCTTGTCTGACACAGTTGCTTTTTACTAAACACTAAAAGAAAGTAACATTAACATTCCACTCTGTATACTATAACAGCAGTGCTAGATTTCCACTATCAGTCCGGTCGATTGGACCACCGGGTTCCTGACGGAGATGAATTGTGAATAAAATCAATAGGCCTGGAAGCGAAATGTGTTTGCTATGCTAATGTGATGCGCACAGGAGCATGACGTCACGTCCACACAGTGACATGAACTCATGTAATTATTTCAATATGACCGGATAAGGCTTCCAATTTTAGTACACTACACATTCGTAAAAAAACACCAATAGATTCACTTTCGAAGAAAAAACAGTTTTTGTTTCCTCCGTGTCATTATCTTTTTATTTATTTCAAACTTTATTGCACACAAAACAGTGAACAAAAGGTGGACTTACTGCTAAAATCATTATTTCCTACTCACCTTTGCTTCGTGAAAATTATTTAAAATATTAACGCGAGATATTCCAAAATAGATGTAGGTGGTGGACCAAGATAATACGAAAAGTTGAAGGTTACATTCCATGCGAAGTTTCTATACATAAAGTGAATGTCAAATACAGTCACACCTAAAAATTTTAACATTTTCCTGTTGAAGTACTTATTTAATTAGGGAAAAGCTTTCAACGTTCTAAAAGGTCAATCGGTAGTATCAAACTTAAAGTCTATTTTTAACTAGAAGTGTAGTGTAGTAGGTTAACCTTAACCTCGGTTGATGGCTCGTCTTGTGTTACTAATAAGTAGTATCCATTAGCACGTTTGAGGGATACTAGGAGTGAAAAGGCTCTCAGTATTTACTCAAGGAGCGTTGGCGGCTCGTATATCGCTTGATTGACGGTTTGACGGGGACCTTGGCACGTACACAATGTGGTGGTGGAGGCTTACGAGAGATATAAACTAATGATTTATTCATTTTAATATTAATGGAATGCCTCTAACAAGCAAACGCTACAAGTGTCAGTTGATAAATAAAGTGACTAGTGTTGTAAAACGTCTATATCTAACCAGTCACATTTGTCATAAACCATATGTGACCGGTCAAATATTGTAAAATTCAGTCAATTTGACCGTATGTGATGAACCGTAAATCTAAATTTTCTAAACCAGTTTCTACACATAAAAAACTAATTCAGATTTTGTGTCGTTGTGTGAAGTAGTTGTAATTACTTATTTTGACTTTTTATTGTAAACAAATAATAACAAACATTGTCAAATAACAAATTTCTAGATTCAGCTTACGGAAAATATACCAAAGAACTTGTGTAACACTAAACTAGACTTAAATAGTGTGTACAAAAGATTGAAATAAGATGTAAAAACTATAACAGCATTCTTGCTATGGTCCCAATGGTATATAATAAAATACCTAGCTATATTAAAGAATGTTATGAGTTTGTGGCCTTTAAAAAAAGACTTTCTATGTTTCTCGAAATGCACTCATTTTACTCTGTAAAGGAATTCCTAGAATTTCGACCACCTAATAAATGAAGCTTCACATGTCCGTTTGACTGCCTGCTAGTAATTTAATTTGACTGACATGACATTTTATTTAATTTGATTTCATATAATTTTATGAATGTTGTATTATAATATTTATTTGTAGATTCTGTTATTTATTGTTAATTTTGACATGTATTATTTTCTTCTTTTATGATTGGACATTTGTATGCCGCTGAGGCTGATCATAGCGCACTCTCTATACACATGATTTATCACTTAACATCTCTCAATCTACTTACTTCCACTTAGGCCCGATTGTTCAATAACCAGATAAACAGACAGATAGCTTTTATTCTATAGATAGCAAGATTTTGATTTTTTCAATAGTAAGACAAGACTATCTATCTGTCGCTTCAAGCAACAGATAGCCGCGTTATTCGACTGATAGGTAGTTTGACATTGGCATTGTTTTGGTTTGAGGTTATTTTAAAATTGTTATATTACAACTAAGGAAATAATCTTGGATATTTTCGATCCTGTTGATGACTTGGTAATCGAAGAAGAGACCTTAATAAGAAAATATGTCAATCCAAGTAATGCATTTACAAGAAAAGTAAGAATCGTCAATCCGAGACCCTCAATGGTGGTCATTTTACTCAATGGGATCCAAAGAAATTTCATCATAGATTTAGATTTGAAGGAGTCCTTAAAATGTTAACTATCCCTTATTGAATACAAAATCAATCTTAAAACACAAAGGTTTCGCTTCACGCGATATATTTACCCAAAGTTATGTAAGGACTAGCAGTTCTACGGGTAATTGGTACCTTCGTAAATATATTGCAGTTGCATCAAAATCTATTTAGTTCTATTCGATCTATCTCTATTTAGTCGTTTAAGCGTGAAGGAGTAACAAACATCCGTACATCCTCACAATCTTTCGCGTGTCTAATATTAAGGTTTAAGCACATCTATCTACCCGTTACGGGAACATCACCGTATCAACTAGAGCGTTCAGTTTTTTTAGAAACTATGGAATTTCATTCAACGTACATCTACTGACTTCGTAACGTCACCGCCTTGGATCGAGATCAACTCGGGACCCACTCTCAAACAGCGGCGCATGCGTTGTAACGCACTTACGGTGAGTCGCCCGATCGTGTTAAACTATCCACTCATCCTGTTAAATGAACTATCATACACAAGAAGAACTGTCGTATGGTGAGCAAACACTGATGATATGATACTGCAGGGTAATTTAGATCGTTTGATAAGTTATTCGGCTTGGGTTTCGGCTGGATTTTCAATTATTTTTAAATAAATTTCGTAGTTTGATCGGATGTCGATATTTCAGTTCAGTAACAAATATCGGACTAGCGAATAAATCCACGTTATAATAATTTTATTCATAAGTGTAAGTTATCGAATCGTACCTATTCGTAACCGAATGGTTCTGAATCAGGGGGCTGGTCCCTTTACGTAACGTGCTTTCGTATGGTTGACGCCTGGATGATGCTGTTCCCATGACTTATTGTCGTAAATGTGCTTTAACCTTTATTACGATTGATGTCCCATCAAACATCATCAGTTACAGCCATTTTTTCGTACAGATGTTGAAAGCCGAGTAGGTAATGTATAAAATAAAATTCTGCTACTGAGCCTTCGCATTTAAACCATTTCCTTTTCCTCTTGAGGGCTAAAATAAATAAAATCCTTTCCCGCTAAACCACGCTTTAATTCTGATTAATAGTGATATCGAATGATGGAACTGTTAAATTGTAATTATAAAATTAAGAGTTTTTGAAATTATTCTGTATAATTTGATATTTAAATGTTATTATTTCGCTCATGGTCATTACGACTTTAAACACACTTAATGTTTAGTAACTGAATTATTTATAAAATACACTTGATGAATGTGTTATGGCTAAAATATTCATCAAGTAATTGTTTATTATTGTAAGTTACTCCGGAAATTAAAATAATAGTACATAATTATAATCGGCACGCAGGTCATTGTGCATTGATTGTTTCGTGAAATATTTTTTGTACAGTCGCCAGCATATCAGGTTACCCACTTTTGTTGCAAACTTGCCCTTATTTCAACTGTGTAAGATATTGCAGTGTTTACCTCTACGTGATGTTGTCCGTACAGCCCGTACAGCTTAAACCCTTAACACGCTGCGAATTTTAGCAGCGATGCAGTCGCGATACTAACGCGCGTTAGAATCCATGCAGTCGCAATGGAGAAGTCCAGAATCTGGAAATTATCAAATTATGTACTGTACTTTGGCGACTGCATCGATGCTAAATTAAATCTGTTCATTGCGTGAGTCACGATGCTGAAGCGCAACTGCATCGATGCTAAGAGACGCAGTGTGTAAGGGGTCTAAGGTAAAAAGAACCTAATGAAACAGTGAATGGTTTCATAATAAAAATAAATAACGACATTAAAATATGCAGCCCTGTAGATTTTATCAAGCTTTTGATTCGAATTCAAAAACTAAATAGAACAGGAACAGCTAGTCTACATAATATAGGTCGTAGTAGGCACTTTAAATTAAAAATTAACTTTTTTGGCATATTCGCATATTTCTGTTTCTGCAGGGCCTACGGATTATTCTGCAGTACCTTTACCATGAGTTTACGCGATAGCGACGACAGTTTTTCTCCATAGCGACGACGTAATTTTTTGTATGGAAAAATTTAGTTCTGTCAGTGACCGCTAGAGGCGCTGTGCAATTTTCCATAGACTTTTTTACGTCGTCGCTAGTGAGTAAAACCGTCGTAAACGCATGGTAACGGTAGAGGGCCGTCACGTGGTCTTGTTTGTACATATGTTTTTTTTGCTAATATCACTTAGGCTAGAACCGCATCATCTACTAATCTAAATCAAACAAGCATCGAACCATATTATGAACGTATTGTTTAAATAATCATTTAAGAATTGCACTTTTTTGGGATATTCCTCGTATTTTATAAGGAACTAAAAGTGTTTTAATGTCTTCTTTCTGGAAAATGATGAATATAATATCTGTGTATCTATAAAGTAGGATTTTTCATTGTGACTGTATCGCTACATAAGGAATCTAACACACGGACGGCAACTTGCAAACGACAGTGACACCTTCAATGGTTTGCACCGTCTATAGTCGTTAAACCCTTTGCACACTGCGACTTTTAGTGGCACACCAGTCGCACACTTGCGCTACTTTTAGCATCGATATAGTCGCAATACTGTCGCGATGCAAAAGCTGGCCAAAAAACTGTGGCAATGCTGCTCGCGTTTGCATCGATTCAGACGCGCGCCTGCATTGATTTTAAATAGCAGTGTGGAAGATGTCTTAACTCAGTTAATACGGACAAGATCCGCCTTAGGAACATAAGGTCCTATGTACAAAATAGGAACAAAACTTGTTTGTTAAAAATAGTTATTACTTTATCCATTTATATTTTTAAAAACTACATTTAATTAAATATAGGTAAATATGAGTTTGAGGTCCACAGAAAAGGTTTTTTTTTACTGATTTGAATTTTAAATAAATGTAAATTGATAAAAAGTAAGCTACACTTGATAACTAAGTACACGTCCTTTCTAAAACTAAGGTGTCCTTTTAAAAGGCCAGTAGTATAATCTGGGTTGCCGCCCGTATGGGCAAGCTCACAACGGTCTAACTATACGTTTCATATCAAACGATAAAGCTAGCCAGATTAAAATCCCTCTACATACGGCCTTCTACGCGAACTCCTTTAGTGCAAATCTCTATCGGTTTTCATCTATCTTAGGTGATTGCTTGTTCATTAAGTTAATCTAAAGTTAGAGTTTACTGATCGAGTTATTGGCTGGTAACCTTTAAAAGGTTAAGGTTCCGTCTATATGATACGACTTGTATATGAACATTTCCTATCAATGAGCTATTATTATGATTATCTTCGATATTTTGGAACCAGTAAGATTTGCTCTGCTACTAAGTAAAAGAAGGACACTTATTTAGTATAGCCTGGTTTCGTGGTCGATAGTAATGTTTGAATGTCGCTACTAGCGGTTGAATATTTACGACTGTGTGGTTTGAAAAAATATCCAAATTCAAAATGGCTATTAAGACAATCGTCAATATTACGCTGCTGGTAACAACATTTGACCATTACTTTCGATGATAAAACTGGACCTTATTCTTACTGTCACCACGACACAGTATTTAATTATTAACAACAATGCTCAATCCATTAAAAATGTTTACAATCAGCTTGCTTAATAGTCCATCAAAATAAAACCCTTAAAAATGTTTGCCGGCTTTTGCTCTGTATTTTTCAGGTATAAGGTTACGATCTGCTATTTACCAAATGAACAAATGTCAATACTGCCTTTTCTGACAAATTTTTCTATCTGAGAATAACAATTGGTTTCATTTATATTAGATTTAGTCAGACGTTTTGAAATGGGTCAAGGAGACGGAACTGCGAGGAATGGTAATACACACCAGACCGGCAAGAGGCCGCCATTTAAACGAGATCGTAATGAGATGCTAATTATCTTCGATTCTATCAATCTTGGGAATTCAGAAGCACACATTTTGAGTTTGCGAGTACGATTGTATTTTCTGTTGTTTGAGGTCGTGCGAATACCTACTTACTTTAGGCTGATACTAATCGAACATGCTAAATCATCACTCAACTTGAGCTGAGATTGGATATTTATCATTAAAAACAATCGAAGCTAAAGGTATACATAAACCAAAAATGAAGGAAGGTACATACTTTAATTTAAGAAAAAATTAATAAAGCAATAGTGTGCTTACTTGAAAAAAAAACATTGAAAACTTAAGAGTAAAAGTCACATAATTATGAAAAAATCTGCAATATTTTTAAAAGTTTCGATGAAGCGAGCTCTTTTACTAGGCATGTCTTTAAAGTTCTGTCCGTCTGTTTCCATATTTCCCAGCAATTTTGAATTTGGAGCTGTCTTGTATTCAAATGTGTTTGAATTTTGAATCTCAAAACTACCCCAATCACGAACTTTAGGCGTATTCGTCACGTTATCGTAGCGAGTTTACGCAGTACAACGTTAGTCGGCATCACGAAGCACTCTCGTGTCGTGTAGTAAACTCGATAGCATTGACGAAGATGACGTCATACTAACGTAAATATGGCCGTTGAATGACACGTCCAGAAACAAGTTAAGCGATCTTTTTTTATGAATATTATCGAAATATATCATGATATTCCAGTAAAATCTAAAAAAAATCAATAATGAAACAAAATTACAAACAATATGTTTGCCAGGGTTAGCAAATGTAAAAATTTGGTCTATTAAAATATGAATATATATGTTTTTCTGTAGTCTTAAGATTTTTGAACTGTTTACTAAACACTGTCAATTGACAGATTGACGTTATGCCATCAAATTGTGACAAATTCAAAAGTTTTACAAAACATTTAGTTAAAAATTATGAAAAAATATTAAAATAACGAGGACAAGTCGTAAGCAGTACAACGTAACAATATTTGAATTTTTGAAAAAGTAAGTATGTAAAAGTAATACAAGGATAAGTGATTAAAGTGCTTTTATTCATTGGCTATTATAGCGAGATAAACTCTAACTAGATCTTATTTCTCAAGAAATGGTGATTTATCCAAGCCCTCAGCTCTCCAAGAGGACGCTGTTTCTAACAAATGGAATGAAAAGCATTAACGTCAATATAATATATATATTATTTTTCAGAATGAAGACAGACCAAAGTACAATGTGTAGAAATACGCCTATATACGCCAGCTAGAAGAAATAAAGTGAGTCTAGCAGTTCCGGCGGTCTTCGTTACTCCCATATATATATTTAGAGCAAAGATGAACCCAACAAGATCAAAATCGATACACCTTTTACAAGTGCCCTGTTCCTGATTTCTTTTTAAGTTAAAAATAAGGTTTATAAGATAAAAAATATTGTAATAAATTTCATATTTCTAATGTAATGTCTTAATTTTAGAATTATAAATATGACCACTAACGTTTTCTTTATTCCACACGTTTCTTTATTTCTCACCAAAAGCCAAAGCTCTGTCTGTTGTTATATGTGATATTTTGAGCACATATAGTAAGAAACTATGTGTCGGATCCGTACGTTCTCACTAGTAGGTACACACACACACCCGTTGAAGACTTTCGTCTTCAAACACTGACGTTAATGAGACATAACGACGCTCTTGCGCAGTTTCCCGACCTCTGCCGAGCCGGCCGCGTTGGATTCGTTAATAGACCTCTTTCTTAGAACCACTTGTTGTGAGGCTCGACTGTAGTTCCAAAATCTCATCTTTGCCTGCACGAATAGTATTATCAATAAACCGGAGGTGAGAGATGTATTTGCTATTGACGTTGATGCCGAATCTTTCTTATTCCAGGAGCTTGAATCAGCCTTCAAATGGAGCTGTGTGATAATTTTAGAAAAAAAAAACAATTTAGGCGATCTTATCCGTAAAGTTACCTACATAGTTTCTCTTCGCTCATTTTTGACATTTAGAATCTGAAGTAATCTTGTTGCAACTCACAATACTATACGTCAAAGAAAGGTTCGTGATCGCAAATCCAGTTTAACACTAAGAAAATATTTACGCACAATAAATGTCAGGTATTTGAGCTGCCAAATTTAATTTGTTTTACGTCCGATAAAGGCGCTTTCAGATTCTCATACAAATGATTACGTTACTATACGAATACTTTGACGCAAATTATTCGTGATAGGGGTACAGTTGAAAATATTAGGATTAATGCTATTGTTTAGTCACAGCGTCGATTGGAATCTGTAAGGTTACGTACGAAATGGAATCTTTGTAAGGAAAATGTTCGTGCAATAATTTTCTACAACTTTAAAAGAAGCTTGACACGGCTTTAGTGTTTTGAAGAGCTAACATCTGTGTTCAGTGATGAAGTCCGATGTCTGCAGACTGTCGAACGCTGGTATTTAGAATTCCAGCATGGTCATACTAGGGTTAGTGACAAATCTCGCAAAGGACGCCCAAAATCCGCCTTCACTGAACATAACATCATTGCTGTGAGACAAGTAATTCTCGAAGATCGTCATGTGACGTATCGAAAGATAGAGGCTCTATTAGGCATCTCAGGGACAACCATTTAGAACATCTTGCATGAAGCGCTTGGTGTGAGAAAGCTAGTTTGCCGTTGGATACCGCATCTGCTTCCCGACGATCACAAGGCGGCCTGCGTCAGTTGGTGTAAGAAAACTCTGCAAATATTTAACCGAGGAGAGTCAAATCACGTCTACGACATCATCAGTGGTGACGGAACTTGGATCTATGCCTACAATCCTGATTCCAAGCAACAATCTACAATCTGGGTCTTTCAAGACGAGCCAAAGCCAACTAAAGTTGTTCGTTCTCGAAGCACTACAAAGAAGATGGTGGCCACGTTCATTGGGAAAACCGGCCATGTTGCAACTATTGCACTCAAAGATCGTAGAACGGTTAACGCAGAGTGGTATACCACAAGTTATCGCCGAACTTCGAAAATCTAACTCAAAGCGACGCATCACCCTGCATCACGACAACGCAAGTTCACACAGCGCTCGCCAAATGATTGAGTATTTGAAGCAGGAAAAAGTAAAATTCCTTGACCATCCTCCATACAGTCCTGACCTAAGCCCTAACGATTTTTTTAAATTTCCTAAAATTAAGAAAAGTCTACGTGGTCAAAGGTTCCAATCCGGTGAAGAAGCAGTCGACGCTTTCAAATCAGCCATTTTGAACACCCCCACTTTAGAGTGGAATAAATGTTAAAATAACTGGTTTGGGCGAATGGAAAAGTGTATTAAGCTACGTGGTGAATACATTGAAAAACAATAAAAAGTACTATAAGGTTCTAATTGTGTTTTTTTTCTTCAAACGACAAAACTTAAAAGGCATGCCTCGTAGCCAGTGTTCACCATAATATCTCTCTATGTTTACTGTTCACATTTAGCATTTCTTTTTCGTCTACCCTCTATGAAAGATACGTTAGGCTTTTAAAGTGTCGGATACCGAGTTGTTAGACACAATATGTTATCAATTGTTATCAGGCCTATATCAAGTGGGTAGTCGTCAGACATTCAAGGAGTTTTCATTTGCCCTGAAGAACCCTACAAACAGGCCGCACTATTATTAGAATACTGCCGAGCCGTAAATTAAGTGGTGCCATACAAAATGCAGTTATTAACGTTTGAAGTGCCGCCGGTGCCGCGTTGGAGATTTATAGTCCACGGTAATTTGTAAGGCCAAATAGTACGCGCACGCAATACTAATATAAAGGGCGAGTGGTATATAACGTTCCATTTAAGAATCGCAATGTATAAGATCGCCATAATAAGCCTGAAAAAGCTAATTGAAGTAGTCGTGAACGATAGAAGAGTTAAATTATCATGGATATTATGAAACATTTGAAAAATACGTCGTACAATGTAACTGTATTTTTTTACATATTTGATATTATGATATAATGTTCCTATCGTAAGAGCAGAACTAGTAAAAGCTGTCAAACTAAACCAATTTAAGATTATAGTAACCAACTTAAGTAAGGAACAGTTGTAGTTTAAAATGATATCACCTTTCGTTTAGGTGATTTATACCAGTCTTACTAAGTTAAACATAGATATTAGTTTACCGCATGATAAACAGTCGACACAAAATATCAAACATGCACCTCTAGTGTAAAACTAAATAATATGTTTTTATACAAAATATGCATAATATGTATAAGTTTTATCCTGTCTTAACTTTTTACGTAAATTAACAGAATTCATAAACAGACGGCTAGATGGCGCTAAGCGACACGCACTGACGTATCCATAAGAAACCACAAATTTCGCAAGGACGGACTGACAGCACGGTAGCGCTATTGGTAGAGCGTTTGGCCCGGTCAGCCAAGAGGTTGCTGGTTCAAGTCCCACCCGTGCGCAAATTTTTGGTTTCTTATTTCATCTTTATGAATATAAAATATGACACTGCGTGAGTGTTAAAAACATTCTAAACCATGAAACGATACTTCACAAGTACGACCTTATGGGAGCAAATTTTACTAACAAAAAAAAGACAATCGTTTATTCATATAACTCAGCATTTGCCAGCCAGTACAGACGAAATAGGTCTGTTGGGTTGCGTGAACATGCCTCCAAGCGTTGTGTGCACGTCTTTCAACCATATTATCCTGAGTGAGCCTATCCTTTCTAAACGATACTCTTACGGTGCCGTTCGAAGTTACGATATCTGCTACGATTTTTTGAAGTGAAAACTTCTTTAGCGGCGTTGAGCACTTTTGTAGGATGGGGGAAAAATGTGAAACTCGCGTCAGGACACGTGGGCTGATCGAAAAACCGTAAGACGGTTGGCGAAATTATAGATGTAAGTTGATTTTTCTGAGAGATAAACTTTTTAATGTAATTTAATATAATATAAATTGTAATGTTTGTGTACGATAGCACAATAAATAAATATTGTATTCTATAAAAATATTATATTATTATTATTATCGTATTCTATCACAAAAATGATAGTACTTTTATATTGATAATAAGAGCAATTCATTCAAAATTATTCCCCAACTATTCCAAAAAATCAAAAATGCACAACGTTGATATTCAAATTTTCACTTCTGCCGGCACTCCCGGAGTGCATTTTTTTTTATTATGATTGTTTTTGTATAAAACATGCTAAAATGCTGATCATGCGCGCCTATTTATCATTTATCGCGACCATCGCTGAATTTCCATTGTTATTTGAACCATATTTAAACAGGTTTTTAGTAACTTCAATGAATTCATTTGTTTTTAAAATCAATTAGGATTGCTTGACAAGTGAAAAAAATGCAGGAAACATGTTGTTTAGGAAATATTATTATTTTATCGACGCGATAAACGGTATCGAGGCGTGCATGTTAGGCCTACTGGAAAGACTTGCAGGATTCGGTTAAGCTTCCATTTCAGTGGTGGAAGGTTATCATCTTTTATGACAACTTAATTATCCACCTCGAGATCACGGCCACTAGCTTGCCAAAAACAAATTACAAACGTTTTTTGATGCGGGGAAAACACTTAACTTACAGTCGAGTGGTCAAACGATAAAGACGTAACCATTTTTAAACAATAAGCACCTGCATACCTGCAAGAACAGTGACTAAATAGAAGGAAACTAAGTTTAGATGGATGTCTGGTTTTCATATAAATTAAATTAGTTAGCAAACTAGGTCAGTTTAAGCTTGTAAGAAACTCATCTATACTAATATTATAAAGCTGAAGAGTTTGTTTGTTTGTTTGTTTGTTTTTTTGTTTGAACGCGCTAATCTCAGAAACAACTGGCCCGATTTGAATAATTATTTTTATGTTGGATAGTCCATTTATCGAGGAAGGCTTTAAGCCATATAACATAAAGATATGACTCACAAGACCACAGCAGCAATGAAAAATGTTGCGAAAACGGGAGAAAGATATTCCTGCGGAAACCGCTAAAGTTACACAAAAATCATGTATGACAAGATTGTTTAGCATTAAGAGTTCTATAATAAAGTCCGCGACAGCATAAGTCTATCTTTCATGGTTGACTTACTACAACCTTTTTTATGTTAATGAATTTGTAAAAAAATAATGCATCATTTTTAGAGGTGTATTGTACACACAGGTATTTATTCTTATCAAAATAAATACATTTATCATCACGAGCATTTCATTGAGAACAAAGTTGCCTTTTATATCATTTGATTCCAATAAATATCTTAGGAGCTATCACAGTTTTAACATAACTCCGCACCAAAATAATGTTCGCAGCTTAAGTACAACGTGCGCTTGCGCTAATCTATACTAATATTATAAAGCTGAAGAGTTTGTTTGTTTGTTTGTTTGTTTGTTTGTTTGTTTGAACGCGGTAATCTCAGAAACTACTGGCACGATTTGAAAAATTATTTTTACGTTGGATAGTCCATTTATCGAGGAAGGCTTTAGGCTATATAACATAAAGATACGACTCATAAAACCACAGCAGAAATGAAAAATGTTGCGAAAACGGGAGAAAGATATTCCTTTTGAGAGCTTCCGCTGCATACGCTGCGGAAACCGCTTAAGTTACACAAAAATCATGTATGACAGGATTGTTCAACATTAAGAGTTCTATTATAAAGTCCGCGACAGCATATGTCTATCTTTTATGGTTGACTTACTACAACCTTTTTTATGTTAATAAATTTGTAAAAAAATAATGCATTATATTTAGAGGTGCATTATACACACAGGTATTTATTCTTATCATAATAAATACATTCATCATCACGAGCATTTCATTTAGAACCAAGTTGCCCTTTATATCATTTGGTTTCAATAAATATCTTAGGAGATATCACAGTTTTAACATAACTCCGCACCAAAATAATGTTCGCAGCTTAAGTACAACGTGCGCTTGCGCTAATATATTATAAAGCTGAAGAGTTTGTTTGTTTGAACGCGCTTATCTCAGGAACTGCTGGACCGATTTGAAAAAATATATCTGTGTTGGATAGCTTATTTATCGAGAAAGGCTTTAGGATATAAAACATGACGCTGCGACGGGAGGGGAGGGAGCAAACTGAAAACGCGCGGACGAAGTCGCGGGGGACCGCTATATATTATAAAGCTGAAGAGTTTGTTTGTTTGAACGCGCTTATCTCAGGAACTGCTGGACCGATCTGGAAAAATATTTCTGTGTTGGATAGCTTATTTATCGAGAAAGGCTTCAGAATATAAAACATGACGCTGCGACGGGAGGGGAGGGATCAAACTCAAAACGCGCGGACGAAGTCGCGGGGGTCCGCTAGTTATATTATAAAGCTGAAGAGTTTGTTGGTTTGAACGGGCTTATCTCAGGAACTGCTGAACCGATTTGAAAAACTATTTCTGTGTTAGATAGCTTATTTATTGAGAAAGGCTTTAGAATATAAAACATCACGCTGCGACGGGAGGGGAGGGAGCAAACTCAAAACGCGCGGACGAAGTCGCGGGGGACCGCTAGTGTTATACGAGGGTCAAACTGAAAGTTCTTAGAACTGGCCACTTATAAACAATATAATAAAAAAAAAATTCTAAAATTTGAAAATAGAACTCTTTGCCAATATTACTGAGTATATATTTCATTCATTTGTCATTTGTTTTACGATTTGGCGGCAAATTGAAAATTGTCTGTGTCACGTCAACATGAATTTAACACGAGAAAATTTTCGTGCAATGATTTTTTATGACTTTCGATGTCATTTAAGTCAACAAGAAAGTTATGATAGACTACGATTGGCCTTTCACGATGAAGCCCCATCTCGTGCGACTGTTTACAACTGGTTTAATGAGTTTAAACGTGGTCGCACTAATCTCACTGATGATGTACGTGAGGGACGGCCTTCTACGGCGACGACTGAAAATAACATCTGTGTTGTGCGGCGTATGATAGAGACTGACAAAAGAGTGACCTATCAGCAGATTCGGACAAGCTTAGGCATCGGTATGAGTCAAGTGCACAAAATCCTCCACGAACATTTAGCGGTCAGGAAGCTTTGCGCCCGGTGGATACCTCATAATTTGACTAAGGTTCAAAAACCCCATCGTGTGGATTGGTGCCGTAAAATCATTGAAAGATTTAACGGAGGTGACTCAAATGCTGTGTTCGACATACTAACAGGTGACGAAAGCTGGATTTACTGTTATGATCCTGAAACCAAAAGACAATCTGCTCAGTGGGTGTTTCCTTTCGAGGAGTTGCCAACTAAAGTGAAGAGAGATCGAAGTGCGGGAAAAAAAATGGTGGCCTCGTTCTTTGGAAGGATAGGTCATTTCGCAACAATTGTGTTAGAGGATCAAAAAACAGTTTCTGCAGAATGGTACACTACCAATTGTTTGCCACTTGTCTTGGAAAAAGTTCGAGAGAAACGACCTCGCAGTAGGATCCTCCTTCACCACGACAACGCCTCGTCGCACACCGCCAAGCGAACGATCGACTATTTGGCGACATCAAACGTTGAATTACTGGGTCACCCGCCGTATAGCCCCGACCTCGCGCCTTGTGATTTTTATTTATTTCCAAAAATTAAAGAAAAACTTAAAGGAAAGCGGTTTATGCGGTGAATGCTGAAGAAGCGGTGGCTGCGTATCGCGATGCCATTGAAGAGACCCCTAAGGACGAGTGGGCAAAGTGCTTTTCCCAGTGGTTCCATCGCATGCAGCGGTGTATTGACGTCAATGGACAATATTTTGAAAAGATATAATAAAACTAATAACTGGCTAATGTAATCAGTTTTTGATTTTCTAAGAACTTTCAGTTTGACCCTCGTATAAGGGTTTATCTGAGTATACTACACACATCAAAAGTGTCTAGGGATCAACATATATTTTTGCAATAACTTTTCTCCTGATTGATATTAATTCAAATTTTCTTTAAGGATTCATCAAATAAAGTGTTTTCGTTTGTCTACAGTAACGATAAACCAAGTCACCTTTGCATTAATAAAGAAATTTGCCATTTTCCTAATAAAGGGATTTTTGACAATTGAACCACTAACATTAAAGTTGGAAAAAAAGACTGAAATAACAGTTTTCTTTAAAATTTTATTGGGTAACTTAAAGAATTAATAATCCGTGTTTCTACCGCGAACACTAACAACACAAGAACATCGGTTTGGCATACTCAAAATGAGTTCATCCAAATCACGCTGTGGAATGGCCGCCCATGTTCGTTGCAACAACAAAAAAAGGTCTTCTTGCAACTGGATACCCTCCATATTCGGCAGAGCTCTTCTCTGTAGCATATCCCATGCATGCTCAATCGGGTTCAAGTCTGGCGACTGAGCAGGCCAGGGCAGGACATTGATGTTAGCTGCGGCGAGAGTCTGTCTTAAAACTCTTGCGGTGTGCGGTCGTGCATTATCATTTATTAACTGAAATAAGGGACCGATTTGCAATTGTAGAGGAACGATGACGTCTGATACAATCGTCTCAGCATAAATTTCAGCGTTGAGGTTGCCTCTGATCTGAATCAAATCAGTTCTTCCGCCGATCCAAATACCCGCCCATACCATGATGGTTCCACCACTAAAAGGATGGACTTCCTGGTAGGATTTTAATCGCTGTGGGCGTCCAGAGGTCTTCCAGTGTCGTATACGTCTTGTATCTGGTCTCATACCAAAACGAGACTCATCAGAAAAGCACACGAAACGCCATTGTTCTTCTGCTCAACTTCTGTGTTCAAGAGCCCATTGATATCGAATCCTACGATTGTGCATTGCTATAGGTGGTATCCGTAGCGGTCTTCGGGAATTAAGGTTCACTTCATGCAAGCGGTTTCTGGCTGTTTGGTCGCTAATTAAGTTCCCTGAAGAGTGATGAAGCCTCACGGCTTTTTAGCCGTGAGGCTTCATCATGGCGGTTATTGTTGGAGCTCTTCTAGCTGTGATTTGAATGTATCGGTCTTGTCTCCGTGTGATGCAGCGATACCGTCCTCCATGACACTCAGCCACGGTACCAGTGCTTCGGTAACGTGTCCAAAGTCGAATGATAACACTCTGACTTGTATTCAGAGCTAAAGCCACAGTACATTGCCGGGAACCAGCTTCTATCATTCCCACGGCTCTGAGCATTTCTTCCCTGCTTAAATGACGTCGCCGCTCCATAATAACGTTGGTTTTAATCAGTAGTAGGGAAACAGTAGCATTAATAATGTCTTCAATGCGTTGTATGTTTTATAGGGAAAATATTGACAGCTGATTTTCATCTTTTACTCATAAAATTATTATCCCTTTGGAATAGAACGACAAAAGCGAAATGTCACTAGCAGCAAACTGTGTGATAAAAAGAGATGGGTAGCAGAACAATTTTTGGCAGATGTCAAACAGTTGACCGCCCCGCAGAAGCTCGCTGAAAATTACGTGCATTTATTATATATTTTTTATTAATTATATTTAAAAGTGAAATTGTGTACATTTTGGAGAAATAATGCGTCTTAAACATGGTGACTTGATCGGTGATTGATTGTTATGCATTACAGCGGCATAACCCCAACAAATAATCATTTAACAGGAAGATTAGTCCAAATCGAAGCCTCTTAATATACGACTTATATTTACCAATGCGCTTCAAATTTATAGTACGCAGTTTGATTATTTTACTCTACAAACGTTAATTTACGTAAAAAATAAAGACAGAATAACACAAGGAATGTATATCGACGAATATTTTGTATAATGAAATAACATTTAGTTTTACACTAGAGCTACATGTTCAATATTTTGTGTCGACTGTTTATCATGCAGTAAACTACTATATTTAACTAAAGAACATTGTTATAAATCAGCTGATCGAAAGGTTATCTCATTTAAAGCTACAAATGTTACTTATGAAGGGCCCAGTTGCAAAAATCCTTAAGTCCAAAAACTGAACTTGTCAATAAGTCATGTTGAAACAAAAAAAAATATCGCTGAAATATTTCTGTGTAGGTTATGGGAGAAAATCAAACTTCACGGTATTGGGAATAATTAGCCTTTTATTTTATGAAAAAGTATTGAAAGTTCATTATTATAATTCTCTATAAAATCAACTTATAATAAACTGGACTTAGGTCCCAATTATTGGACTTAGCCTTTTTTTACACTTATTCTAAGGACTTAGGAACTTTAGTTGCACATTTGGTGAACTTAAATCTATACTAACAAAATATTGTGGACTTTAGGACTTAAGCAAAAAAAAAATACAACAAATTTATTTTAATACTAGCGGTCCCCCGCGACTTCGTCCGCGCGTTTTGAGTTTGCTCCCTCCCCTCCCGTCGCAGCGTGATGTTTTATATTCTAAAGCCTTTCTCAACAAATAGGTTATCTAACACAGAAATATTTTTTCAAATCCAACAAACTCTTCAGCTTTATAATATAAATTAGCGCAAACGCTCGTTGTACTTAAGCTGCGAACATTATTTTGGTGCGGAGTTATGTTAGAACTGTGATAGCTCCTAAGATATTTATTGGAATCAAATGATATGAAGGGCAACTTTGTTCTAAATGAAATGCTCGTGATAATGAATCTATTTATTATGATAAACATAAATACCTGTGTGTATATTACACCTCTTAAAATGATGCATTATTTTTTTACAAATTTATTAACATAAAAATGGTTGTAGTAAGTCAACTATTAAAGATAGACTTATGCTGTCGCGGACTTTATTATAGAACTCTTAATGTTGAACAATCTTGTCATACATGATTTTTGTGTAACTTTAGCGGTTTCCGCAGCGTACGCAGCGGAAGCTCTCAAAAGGAATATCTTTCTCCCGTCTTCGCAACATTTTTCATTGCTGCTGTGGTCTTGTGAGTCGTATCTTTATGTTATACATATAGCTTAAAGCCTTCCTCGATAAATGGACTATCTAACATAAAAATAATTTTTCAAATCGGGCCAGTAGGTTCTGAGATTAGCGCGTTCAAACAAACATACAAACAAACAAACTCTTCAGCTTTATAATATTAGTATAGATAATATCAAATACTACCTTGCTTTGTACGATCATTTTATAATCCTCAAAGTCCACTAAACTTCTACCATCTGTTTAAAAAATGTTTTCAATAACACATACATAACTGAGAAAAATACATTTATCATTGCTACTTTGGTTACATATTTGTTGTAGGTACTTATAATCTATATTATAAATTTTAAGAACTTGCTTACATTCTAACGTTTTATATTGACATATAAAAGTTTTAATTAAATGTAAAACTTTTTAATTTTGTAAAAAATCTAATTTAACATTTAGTTTAGTTAAGTTATAATTAAAATAATCACAAAAATATTTTAATGTAAGATCAATATTCTTCTGGATTATTCTTTATCATCCTCAGAGTCAACTAATGATTGTTCTATCTGATTTCATACAATATTTTCATCAGCTGGCAGTATATCAGAATAAAAATATTTGTCATCATCACACACATATGTGAGCAAATTCAAAATATCTTTAATTTTTCCAGGCTTTAGTCTCAAAGGTGACTCATATGCATTTTCAGGGTCACATCCTATATTTCTTTGTACTCCAACACGATAGAATGTAAACGAATTATGATTTATTTTTTAATGTTGCCAGCACACTAATGGCTTTTAATGTACAAATCGAATAGACTTAGGAACTTTTTAATATTAAAAGAGGTCACTTAGTGACTTCTTGATCAAAATTGTTGGGACGTAGGGACTTATTAAGCGCCAAGTGACTTTTTAACCTCAAAATCCATTTAAAAAAGTAAAATGTCGTTTCTATATTGAGACCTAGGCACTTGTTAACAAAAACAAAAAGATATGATTCTTGGATGAATTAACCACTGGATATGAAACGCTAGAGCGAATGTATGAAAACATCATTAGCCAATTTCTGCGGGGTGGGGGGAGCTTGTCGTGTCAATTTTTGACATTTAGTGCATGAAAGTGTCGATATTTTTTTAATCGATATGTGTGGAACGAATGAATGAACGAATCTTTTGTAAAATTATATTTAATTTTATCACCAAAACAATAAATTACATTATGGGCATGTAATGCACAAACTATCAAATGAACAATTGAAACATAGAAAGTCGTTTTATATGAACGATCTGGCAAGTATCACTTAATTAGTGTGAACTTCCTAAGACATTTTAAAACAGCCCGTTAGTACACAATATAGCCTTGGACCATTTTCAGTCACGCTTGGCGTAAATTTGATGCCACATATTCGGTAAAGTTTTGTGGGGATCCATTTTGCCTCTCTTTGGACTGCTTATTTTACTTTATATTTTACCCACTTTATTTTCATAAATGGATCTACAGAAAATATGAAATAATATTATAAAGATGTATTGTCAAATATGAAGTTTAAAATTTTAAACCAAACTGTTGTATTTTTAAGATTACCTTAATCTACTTTCGAGTGAAACATTTTACAGATTTATCATTTTATTTAAAAATAATTTATATTAAAAATTTAATAAATGTTTATCGCTATGATTTATCGACAATTGTCAAGCACAATTAAAATTAAACTGACAAGAGAACGAATGATAAACATATGATAATCCTACCGTAGAAAGTATACGGTATCTTGTTGATTTTGTAGTAACTGACCACCACTTTTTTAAATGGCAATGTTACTTTTCTCTTGGAAAACACATTTTACTATTTTCATGAAAAATAACAGCTTTTTGGGGATAAAACGTTACTCACGGATTAAAATAAATATTTTTTGTCTTGCCGCTATAATTTTTACACAAAAATAAGCCACATTTTGGGTAAATGTGGCTTATTTTTGTGTAATTTTTTTTTCCGTCAATGTTTCTCACTGAGTTCTATCACCGTACTGACAAGACGTCACCTGTAAGTGAGGCCAAAAAGCCCTTCGTGGCTAAGGGGGCACAAGCAAAATTGCCCGTCATTGCGCGTCCAGTGGTTTATTCGTCCAAGATATGATTATATGATATTTAACATGGCCAACATGTTGGCGTTATCAGATGATAAAGTCCCTAAGTGGACTTAGGGACTTCTGCAACTGGGCCCTTCTTATGTTAGTTACTGGCATCTCAAATCGGTTTTGTTTGACAGCTTTTACTTGTCCTTCTATTCCGATAGGAATATTAATTTTATGCTTTTACTCGAATTTGATTGACAGTTCCTGTTTCAAATTATGAAATGCACCAAAGAGGATCCATATAAATTTATAAAATCATAAATTTATTACAAAGCCACATCTCAATCTCAAGAAATCCGCATAAAAATGCTTGATCCCTAGACACTTTTGATGTGTGTATTTCATATGAATCAAATAATGTATGCTTAACTAAAACCTTTGGTGGAATATCAAAACTTAGTCAATAATTTTTAAAAAAACGTGCTTGGTGACTAGCCATAAAAAAAACTAAAACGCACAGACTTCAGTTACGATCACGAATATAGATACACTTAGTGGTCTTCAATCAATCAATACCTTGTCTGTCAAATCATAAATCTAGAAGAATATGTTAAAATTTTGATTTATTCTGTCCTGTTTAAAAGCAAAGTGCTCGACCGTGAAAATATTTTAGTTAAAGCTATACATCACTGTTAATCATTGCATGAATCGTGAATATTTTGTATCAAAACTTAGACTTGAAATGTAGGACGTGTGGCGTATTGCAAAAACGAGAAAACCTCATTTTTAATTTCTTTCTTTTAATAAAAGTTAATCTTAGTCATATTTAACGGTATGGCTTCCGCGCCACTATTTTTTTATTTTGCTTATTTTTTTATTTGCTTAGAGATGGGTACTTTTAATGATGCATTTGTGCCGATACTAATGTTCCTCCGCCGACATGTTTGGTGCAATGGTTACAGCTCCTGATTACTGAGCTAGCACGGTCCCGAGTTCGAATCTCGCAAGAACCAAATGTTTTTGTGATGAGCACGAACATTTGTACCTAAGTCATGGTTGTTATATGTATTAAAGTTCTCTGTATAGACCTATAGTTGACTGGTAGAGAATGCTTTTAGCATTAAGTCCGCCATATGTACCTTTTGTTTGGGCATGAAGTGTTTTAAATAAAAATAAATAAAATAAAGTATATATGGCAGACGCCTCCATCATAACCGTTGTCTGGTACTTCGTAGATCAAGGAATCTTTATGGTAAAGGTATCTTTATGGACTCAAAACTTCACTTTGATGTTCATATCAATCACGTCACAGCCAAAGCCTTCCAATTGTACAATTTTGTTATGCGATCCACTAAACCATTTAAATGTCCTTCTTCTTATCTGTTACTTTATAAGTCACTTGTTAGATCTCAGTTGGAACATGCAACATCTGTTTGGAACCCATACTATGCAAAGTACAAAGAACAAATTGAGAGGATCCAAAGAAAGTTTGTGCGATCAATGCACTTTCGATGCTTTCACGCAAAGACTTCCTGCGATATGCTGCTTCAAAAGTATTCTCTGCCTAAGCTTGAAGTGAGAAGAATTATCTCAGATGTCATGCTTTTGCATAATATCTTACATAATAAATTTGACTGTTTTGATCTCACCAATCAAATATACCTGCACGTGCCTTATCGCTCGTATGCTGTACGTCAAACTCGAAAACCTACATTATTTGCACTTAATACTACTAAGACGCACGCAGGTGAGCGTTGTCCTTTATATAGAATAATGAGTTTGTATAACAAATATCTCTGTGATGTCGATCCTTTCTCAAGCTCACCTGCGAACTTTAGGAAAAATGTATACGTTGCTGTCTGTAAGGCTTTTTGTGTTCGCGAGTGCGACTAGTTCACAAATAAATATGTACAAAATTTTGTTATATAACACAACACCTTAATTGCTCTGTTTGCCCAACTGTCGCATGTTTTAATATTAATTTTTATACCTATCTGTGGACAATGGTGCTGGTTACATTATAAGTAATTTTCATAGTAATATTTAAGGTTATACCATTAAAGTAATTGTTTGTTGTCCTTAATAAAGAGAGAAAAAAAAAGGAATAAAATTCCTTACATCGAAACCAGAGCATTGATGTATTATCTGGCGCATATTGGGCGCATATTTATTCACTTTATTCTTCTACTAAAAAAACATAATTAACTGTAGCGTGTGAGGCCCGTGAATTGCTTAATTCTTGACTGACGTAATCTGCCAGTATCTACAGCCTATAAGAAACCAATTAATAAATGAACCAATACTCTTCCATTATTCTCAGTATTATATCTATTTCACTGTAACTAACCATGACACATACTTGCTTGCGCAGTCTTTCTTGAACCATAATATACTTTCAAATCAGTTCCTGTATAAGTATAAATTCCTGTATAAGCCGAAGGGCTTACAACGGACTAGTATAATTTGAAATAGGAAATGAAGATTTCTCTTATAATACAATAATTATACTAGTTTACTATGATAACGTTTCCTTTAATAACATCGCTATATTTACCTCATAGTTTAAACCGCGTCACAATAAGGTTATATACTGTAGTGGAATATTAATTTAATTTTACGGAACATTACTTCTCGTTTATATTTGGATGTAGTAGTTTCCCGCGGTTTCGCCAGCGGTCCTGCATTCATAAACTCGATTGACAACCACCCCATTGTTTTACACCCCGTATAGAAAAATAGTTATTAAAACTCAAAAATATGTACCTCGTGTAATTATAATAATCAAAAATATCAGTATAGAAGTGACGTACTCGTATGTGCAGTAAAAAAAATACAAAAAGGTAGCCGGCACCTAGGTTCGATTCGGCTGTCTTCCAGCACTAGCCTGACGCTATTAGGCCAATCAGTTGTGGAAAATCAAATTATGAAACGGTTGAGAAAATGTTGCAATAAAAGCGTAAAAAACTGCCAAAACAGTTCAACCGAGACATTGAAATTTTCCAACAAAGCCGTTTGTCTTAAAAGTTTTAAGAAACCAAGCAGGAAATGTTGAATTTTTATTTCATAACATTCATTTGAAATGACCATTTTAATGAAGGCAATCGAGTTTCGCAAAAGTTTTCTTCCGCAAACCAAAGAATATTCCCGGAGATTTTTAATTCAATCTGTGAGAAGAATCCTATGTTAAGTACTTGTACTTGTACTAAATTCAGCCCACAGTTGAGTTGTTGTGATACCGATTTAACGCTAGTACAGTTGGCGTCAAAAATTTCTAAGTTCTTTTGACTAACGGTGACGCTTATTAAAACTAAACGGACATCAGGCTATCTTTAATGATAGATTTACAGAACACGTGCGTTTAGTTAGGGATCCTATATTATTATTAAGGCTTAAGTGGTAATGGAACATACACGTAGGATTTAGAAGCTTTACTAGATCGTCATACTCAAAATTATCAAAATCTTTTCTTTTTTGAAATTGCTAAAATAATTTAAAAAATTATACCGCTTTCCAACAACTGACTAACAAGCTTAAATTATTTTATTTCGCATACTTATTTGTCCTATACGCATTCGTCTTCGGTTTTTTTCTTAAATTGTTTTTTATTTCACGATTTTTAGTTATAAAATGACTTTTACTACTGGATTAATTTTAATGAAACTGACACTGTACCCTTATTTGAATTGTTTCTGATTGAGCTATAAAAATAATCATCTCGCCATGAAAACTTGTTTAAAAGAACATCGCAAAAACAAAATTAAAAAAATATCAAATTTTGACGATATCACATACTTACAGGTCGAATTGATTAGGTAAAATTTTTTTGAAGTTGCAATAAAGTTTGATCTTTTATTTAATGGCATATTCTATAGGTTACCAGCGTATCTTAACTTGTATAAAAAAAATAACTTTTACGTTTTTTTATTATTAAAGTACGAGTATTTATATTACCAAATATTTTAAATAATTTAATTTAACTTGTGTTAATCATGTATTAAAGGATAAAGATAATCATGTTTCCGACTATACTAAGCGTCTTAAACTGTGACATAAAAGAGACGATTTCAGTTTATTTTCATAGTGGAAGCAAATCATTACATAGGGTATGCTTATAGAATATTAACTTTATACGTATATTATGATTCAATATTGCCAGCGTAGCACGTATAATGTCATAGATTAAAGAACGTTTGTGGTTAAGCTTTCACTTTATTTGCATGCAAAACTACTTAGTTCTTCGTAGATGTGTAGTATCAAAATATATAGTTACCCAATAATATTATAAATTTAACTAACTCCGTTAAAATTCAGATTTCCGCTGCATAGTCGCACCAATATAGCCCAGTTTTTTTAGTTTCCTAATTTCACCAACGTCAGAAAAGACTTATCCGACTGAATAAGTATTCGCGCGTAGACTTTCGCGTCGAATTCGTTGCCCTGGACAAGGCCTTATTATGATTAATGTATAAAATATCACTATCATTTTTAATTAAATTTCCACGGAAATATTTGAAAAATATAAACTTTCTGCGTAAACTATGTTTGTTGCAGTGTATTGTATAGTGTATAGTAGTACCGAGAATCAATGCTTAAGGAAACGGAAAACTAAAATATGTCAGAACGTTTTATGATTTGCTCATCGTCTTCATACTTATCGGTCAAATTTTGATTTTGCAAGGTACTGTAGAGGTTTCAAGCTACGCGTAAAACCTCTACGTCTCGTTCGTTCGACTCTTCGTACTTTAAATGTAAAAAAACTTAGACGTTTGTCATATCGATTGTCATATTCATAAAATAGATATATTCCTGCGATTGTCAGTCAGATCTTTGTGTGTCAACAAGAAAATAATGTTATATGAATAATCTTATGTGAGTAATAATTTATAGCTAAAGGAATTAAAATAGAGAAAACCTGAAGTATATATTTTATATAGTAGTTTTAAAATGCATTACAACAGGTTCTAGAAAGAATTAAACAGGCGAATTTAACTTTGAAACCAACGAAGTGTAAGTTTGGGTTTGAACAAGTAATAATGTTAGGATATGAGATTTCAGCTGAAGGAATTGGTCCCAATAAAATTAAAATGGATAACATTAAATCTATTAAAACACCTTCTAATATCAAAGAACTTAAGTCAGTTCTAGGTTTATTTTCATATTATCGTAAGTTCATTGATGATTATGCTAAAATAGCAATACCATTGACAAGTTTATTGAAGAAAGGAAATAAATTCGTTAGGAATTCAATTCAACAACAAGCATTTGATCATATTTTATATCGAATTCAAAACCCACCATTATTAAGTCATTTTTTTAATAATGCGAAGATAACTAGATTATAATATGTTGATGCTAGCTAGTGCTGTGGCATTAGGAGCATGTTTGATGCAAGGAGATGATAGTTTATTACCGGTAGCATTTGCTTCAAGAAAGTTATCTGATTGTGAGAGGAAATATTCTATAACGGAAAAAGAATGTTAAGCAATTGTATGGGCGTTGAATTATTTTAAACATTTTTATGGGGTATGTAGTTTGATGTTTCGACAGATCACAAGGCTTCAGTGTGGTTGAAAGATAGAAAGGATATGAATGGAAAACTCGCACGATGGGCCCTCGCAGTCCAACAGTATGATTTAAATATCGTACATTGTTCTGGAAAGGCTAACGTAATAGCTGATTTTCTCAGTAGGAATCCATTATTAGATGATAATGAAAAAGACGAAAACCAGACTGAAAGAGAGTATATTTGAAAGAGAGTATAGTTGAGGATGGGATGGAATTGTTGAGAATAGATGTTGTTAGAGTAGAGACAGAACAACAAAATGATGAATTTTGTATACGTATTTTCAACAGACAACATTCAGGATGTCATCAGAATTATAAAGGATTTTTATTTAGAATAATAAATTTTATCACAAAATTAAAGTCAGTAATAATTATAAAAATCGTATTGTTGTTGCCCCAGACAGTCCACGAGCCACCGCCATGAGCAACCCTCTCTTCAAAGCAGCATGTGCGAAACGCTCTCCCTTACGTCGGTAGACCTTCTTCCTTCCATCATTGCCATGTAACACAATTTTAGACTCATCAGAAAAGAGTACACGGCTCCAATCTTGCTGTGTCCAATTTAAATGAGTGCGTGCGAAATGAAGGCGCCCTGTTCGGTGGGTTCGCGTTAGTTTGGGCCCATTAGCTGGCTTGTGTGGTACCATATCGAGTTCTTTTAACCTTCTCCTAACAGTTCGAGCGCTCAAAGATACTCCATGGAAGTCGCGAAGTTAGTTTTGTATCTCAATGGAGGTAAGGTGACGATTTCTCAAGCTGGTCGTCACGATGAATCGATCCTGCCTTTCAGTTGTGACCCGAGATCGTGGTCTTTCTTGGCGACGAACAAAGCCACCAGTCTCTAGGTACCTCCGATAAACATTTCGGATCGCAGATAGACTTAAATTAAATTGAGCACTCAGGTTCCTTTGGCTGTGTCCGGCCTGAATAAGTGCCACAGCTTGGGCGGCGACTTCAGGTAAAGTACCCATAGATTATTGATAGAACCTCACCTTAATGTTAAGAATAAGTAATGTTTGTTGCAAAACTAAAGATATCAATCAATTTTTCAAGAATTAAATCCAAGTAAACCAATAAAACCAAGTTTTCTTAGTTCTCGATTATTTGATATCAACAAACAGGCTCCAAATTGTCTTTTGTTTCTTTAAATTCTGTGTTCGAAATTCAAAAAAGACTATTGAATGAAATTGTGAATGTGCCAGGTTCAAAACTGCATAAAAACTTTTTGCTCGAACTAATATTAAATTTTAGCTAGGACCACACGATGGGCCGATTGATGTGTCCAGAAGTGTAATTTATAGCTAAAGGAATTAAAATAGAGAATACCTAAAGTAAGTATATTATTTGCGAATCGTTAACGTTGAAAACAAAACTCTGCCTGTTGATTCACAAAGTCAACCTCGACACTGATCCATATATGGACCTTCGCCTGGGTCGAGAAATTGGTATTCACAAACTCTCATCGAATCTAGCGCCGATCGCCTCAAACGGCGTGAGTTGAAACTAATCCTGGGCGAATTATTTGACACATTTCTATGGACTTTGACGCGTTTGGCAGCTTGGTTATTAAATCCTTACACAAAATAACTTAGTACCTATCAAAGTACTAAGTTATTTTGTGTAAGGATTTTACGTAGTCCAAAACCTAATTGTCCAAGAGCTATAGTTCATTATTTCGCTTTTTTTTATTTTACTTATAATATCATTTTTAGGTATTCCAATAGAATGAGTCTCGAATTTGATAGCCTTCTATTTTTGAAGTCGGTTAAAAAGCATTTATGTAGGTACGATAGATAAGGCTCACATCAATAAAAGTCTCTTTTTTTAGTTAAGTACGGACAACAGCAAGTTAAGGTTAACACTGTGGTATCTTATGCAGTTGACATTAGGGCTAGTTTGGAACAAAAGTGAGTGGCGAATGTACTACAATTTTATATGTTTATGTGTGATGTACATACTATTTGTGTTTGGTTTGTACTTTCATTTATCCCAGTTTAGTAAATTTTGTACGAATTACTTAGACAAAGTAAAACTTGTTTTAATATTTAATGACTAACTAGAAAACTTATTAATTTCTCCGATAGAACACAATTAAGAAACACCATTGTGTGGTGTGGATACACCATTAAAGTTAAGTAGGCAAATGAATTAAACTCAACTAGGTTCAAAGCATTGTGATGTTGATTTTTTGGAGTTTAAAATAAAATAAACTAAATAATTCTGGTATTTTTTTGTTTCAAGTTTAGGGTTCAGATCAGCACATTAAGCCTTATTATACATTATTTTTCTTTTCATTTCAAGTTTTTGCTCTATGGTTAGACAAAACTTCGCTTACTTACTTATAGTATGTACGTTTGTTTGTTGTAAATAATAAAGACAATTGTGTTTTTACGCTATAATTATACAGCTGATGATGACTTTCTACCTATTAAGAATCATTAACTCGTGAAATTATGCATCCGCGAGTGCTGAAACATTGACGATATTCATAGCGTCCTTGAAAGTCATCAGCGGGTAAAAATGCGTGACATTTCTAGTTGTAATTTCATGCAGCGACGATGTTGTGAATACCACACATCACTGGAGCGGTGTCCATCGCGGATTTCAAAATGTTAGGCGACCTATTGGTGAGCAGTCCGCGACGACCTTTCACGGCCATGTGGGCGTGAGTTTACAAGCTTGAATTACCCCCCAGATCGTAACACATAAACTCGCATTCATATCTCCAAGATCACAGCGACGCTACGCGTTTTCACAGTACCTACTTGATCTTTCTATTATGATCCAACATCTTAAAAGCCACAATTGTGTCGAATAAACGTTATGTTCATACGAGTACGAGAAAACAAAAGATTAAGCTAGACGGATTACCCGCCTCGACTGTATCGCACGAAGAAAAATCCTCTTTTGCAGTCAGTCAGACGAAGAAAAATCCTCTTTTGCAGAATCTTGTAATACGATCTCTATACAAAATGTTAGGGAAAAATCGTTACGTGTTACTTCTTCTATACTAATATTATAAAGACGAAAGATTTGTTTGTTCGTTTGTTTGTTTATTTGCATCGAATAGGCTCCGAAAGTAATGGACCGAAATGAAAATTTCTTTCACCATAAGAATCCTGCTTTATCTGCAATGAACATAGGCTATTTAAATTATCAAAAAGTATGGGATCCGTATGAAAACTTCGATTATGTAACCGAAGGTGCGAAAGGAAAATCATTAAATTGCGAACGCTGCGAAAGCAATTGACAATAGAGCAATATAATGTACTACAGTTTTGTAGAAGACATCATTATCTACAATAAAGTCCGCGATACTTTATGAGTAACTATTACAGATACGCCACTATAACTCCTTTTTTATGTGAGATTAAGAACGGTACAAAGTAGGTTACATTATTCGTACCTTGGTATTAATCTTTATCTAAATAAACAACTTCATATTCAAGTTAATATCAATACCTGTAAATAACTTTTTGAATTATTCAAATCGGACATACTATTCAACAGATATCATAGGTTTAATATTTATCAAAATCATCAGTTGATTCTACTGCTCTTAGTGGCTCTGGTTCGGTTTATCGGCCATAGATGGCACTGTATATTTTTAACTCGCGGTAAAACTCGATTTTTCCCAAATAGCTAAATTGGTAAATCTGAAATTTATATTTTATGTCTATAACAATTGAAAAAGATATCAATATTTTTCGAACTGGATTAACATATTGTACTTAATATGATTTGTCATGCTCGTAGTATTTGACGTAAAATAACTGATTGTATTCACTTTACTGCTCCCTTCTCCCTCCAATTCGTCAAAAAAATCCAAATGCGTGTTTTTTTTTTGACATGACGCAAACAAACTATTTAGTTAATTTCACTGTCAATTCAATTATTTGTATATAAAGCGCGAACGAATCACGAACTTTTCTGACGTCACCCGGATTTTACCAAAAATAATGATCGGCCTAGCCGACTAGTCGGTCGATTAGTCGGCCATTTTGATCTCTAGTCTATATACGTATTTTGAAATAACATCGAGGTTCAAAAAAGCTTTTTTTCTGAAAGTCTTACATTTGTGTGATAGAC
>CAWUPE010001480.1:5000-12500 GCA_963924145.1 Pyrausta purpuralis
GGGCAGGGGACGTAATCAACGCGAGCTTATGACTCGCGCTTACTAGGAATTCCTCGTTTATGGGGGATAATTGCAAACCCCAATCCCCAGCACGAAGGAGTATTCAACGGGTTGCCCGGGCCTCTAGGCCTGGGAGAACATGCTGATTCCTTCAGTGTAGCGCGCGTGCGGCCCAGGACATCTAAGGGCATCACAGACCTGTTATTGCTCAATCTCGTGCGGCTCGAAGCCGCCGGTCCCTCTAAGAAGAATTTTAATACGTCGCCAGTGAGTTGCGTGACAGAGCCACGCGCACCTAAATGGCGACGCCTATTTAGCAGGCTAGAGTCTCGTTCGTTACCGGAATTAACCAGACAAATCGCTCCACCAACTAAGAACGGCCATGCACCACCACCCACCGAATCAAGAAAGAGCTGTTAATCTGTCAATCCTTCCGGTGTCCGGGCCTGGTGAGATTTCCCGTGTTGAGTCAAATTAAGCCGCAGGCTCCACTCCTGGTGGTGCCCTTCCGTCAATTCCTTTAAGTTTCAGCTTTGCAACCATACTCCCCCCGGAGTCCAAAATCTTTGGTTTCCCGAAAGCTGCCCGCCGAGCCATTGTAATAACGTCGGCGGATCGCTAGATGACATATTTACGGTTAGAACTAGGGCGGTATCTAATCGCCTTCGAACCTCTAACTTTCGTTCTTGATTGATGAAAACACCTTTGGCAAATGCTTTCGCTGATGTTCGTCTTGCGACGATCCAAGAATTTCACCTCTAACGTCGCAATACGAATGCCCCCAGTTATCCCTATTAATCATTACCTCGGAGTTCTGAAAACCAACAAAATAGAACCGAGATCATATTCGATTATTCCATGCACGAAAATATTCAAGCAGCATTTTGAGCCCGCTTTGAGCACTCTAATTTGTTCAAAGTAAAGTTGTCGGCCCATCTCGACACTCAATGAAGAGCACCGCGATAGGATTTTGATATTGAACCGACGTTTGACCGTCGGCTCACCGACGATATGCTCCGCAAACGTGTCAGTATCACCGCGGATGCGGTGCACCGACAGCGCGGCGCACAAATGCAACTACGAGCTTTTTAACCGCAACAATTTTAGTATACGCTATTGGAGCTGGAATTACCGCGGCTGCTGGCACCAGACTTGCCCTCCAATTGTTCCTCGTTAAAATATTTAAAGTGTACTCATTCCGATTACGAGGCCTCGGTAAGAGTCCCGTATCGTTATTTTTCGTCACTACCTCCCCGTGCCGGGGAGTGGGTAATTTTGCGCGCCTGCTGCCTTCCTTGGATGTGGTAGCCGTTTCTCAGGCTCCCTCTCCGGAATCGAACCCTGATTCCCCGTTACCCGTGACAACCATGGTAGTCGCAGAAAACTACCATCGAAAGTTGATAAGGCAGACATTTGAAAGATGCGTCGCCGGTACTGGACCGTGCGATCGGCAAAAGTTATCCAGATTCATCAAAATTAACGACTTCGAACGCGAGGCCCCTCCGTCGATTGGTTTTGATCTAATAAAAGCACTCATCCCATCACTGGTCAGAGTTCTGATTGCATGTATTAGCTCTAGAATTACCACAGTTATCCAAGTAACTGAGTAAGATCTAAGGAACCAAAACTGATATATTGAGCCATTCGCGGTATCGCCTTAATACGGCTTGCACTGAGACATGCATGGCTTAATCTTTGAGACAAGCATATAACTACTGGCAGGATCAACCAGGGAGCTTACACATGATAAAAGTAGAAAAAAAAAAACACGCGACGCGTGTTACTCTCTCTACTCTGTTCTGTGTCTTGCGCCCGATTCGACGTTTTACCGTCGGATATCGAGGCGTGACTATATTGGTCATAATATATCGGTGTGTCGCACGCTGTACGCGATCTGTGTCGTCTCCGATCAGATCGCGAACAAGGGCACTTAGCGCTCCAAATGAAGGAGGCGCCCACACTGAAGGTTCGCACAGATCACTTTTCACTTTTATGTAAAAAAACTCTTCCAACTGACGTTTTGTACACATTAGCGACAAACAGCCCGGAGCAAGAGAGATCCCGAACCAGACCAGAAAAATATGTATGACGCTCCTCCGTCAGTGTTGTTGAAAATTGACGAGGACGCATAACCGTCCATCGGCGCTTTTCAGACACAACACTGATAGAATTGCATCGGACCAAAGTGTTACACACATACGCATGGAACACAATATAGGCCTTGAGTGAGACCGTTTCTACGAAATCCATATATACAATAACGGATCCGTCGATCTACAAAGTTTAACAAAGACAGCGCCGCCGCGACTCTACCGCGCTCACACGCACACATAACAAACAAGTGGTGCGACGCGCCTGAAGAGACGACGATGCCAGCTAGAGTACTCAACGAACGGCGGTTAAACGGAAGGGCGCGCGCGCGCAGCTCACGCGCCTTCCCGCCCGCTCTTTGCCTTTCCTCCGAACGACACTTCGCTGTCGTTGCGCACGCGCAATGCGCGCCCACAGCGCCGCGGAGTGTGTTTGCACGCCCCTCTCGCCACGGATTGATACTAACAAACGCGTTGCTGCGCTCTTCGTTTCAATTCTGTCACGAGTGGACAAGCGACCGACTCCAATGTCGAAAAATTCTGAACGCGCAATATCGTGCGCGCGACGCGGCGGGCGTAAAATAAGTTATTTTTTTGGGTTGGGGAAAAAAAACCCATGGTTAGGTTAGGTTAGGTTTAGGTTAGGTTAGAGAGATTCCAAAAACTAAAAAAAAAAAAACCCTTATGTTAGGTTAGATTCGGTTAGGTTTCATTTTTGTTAGGTTCAGATGAAAGATTCCAAAAACTAACAAAAAAATCCATTTAGGTAACCGAAGGTTAGGTTAGATTAGGTTAGGTTTGATTTTGTTAGGTTCAGAAGAAACATTCCAGAAATAATCCAAAATCTTAAAAAAACACCCTTAAGTAACCGAAGGTTAGGTTAGATTAGGTTAGGTTTGATTTTGTTAGGTTCAGAAGAAACATTCCAGAAATAATCCAAAATCTTAAAAAAAAAAACACCCTTAAGTAACCGAAGGTTAGGTTTAGATTAGGTTAGGTTTGATTTTGTTAGGTTCAGAAGAAACATTCCAGAAATAATCCAAAATCTTAAAAAAAACACCCTTAGGTAACCGAAGGTTAGGTTAGATTAGGTTAGGTTTGATTTTGCTAGGTTCAGAAGAAACATTCCAGAAATAATCCAAAATCTTAAAAAAAAACACCCTTAGGTAACCGAAGGTTAGGTCAGATTAGGTTAGGTTTGATTTTGTTAGGTTCAGAAGGAACATTCCAGAAATAATCCAAAATCTTTAAAAAAACACCCTTAGGTAACCGAAGGTTTGGTCGGAATTAGGTTAGGTTTGATTTTGTTAGGTTCAGAAGAAACATTCCAGAAATAATCCAAAATCTTTAAAAAAACACCCTTAGGTAACCGAAGGTTAGGTCGGATTAGGTTAGGTTTGATTTTGTTAGGTTCAGAAGAAACATTCCAGAAATAATCCAAAATCTTTAAAAAAACACCCTTAGGTAACCGAAGGTTAGGTCGGATTAGGTTAGGTTTGATTTTGTTAGGTTCAGAAGAAACATTCCAGAAATAATCCAAAATCTTAAAAAAAAACACCCTTAAGTAACCGAAGGTTAGGTTAGATTAGGTTAGGTTTGATTTTGTTAGGTTCAGAAGAAACATTCCAGAAATAATCCAAAATCTTAAAAAAAACACCTTAGGTAACCGAGGTTAGGTTAGATTAGGTTAGGTTTGATTTTGCTAGGTTCAGAAGAAACATTCCAGAAATAATCCAAAATCTTAAAAAAAAACACCCTTAGGTAACCGAAGGTTAGGTTAGATTAGGTTAAGTTTGATTTTGTTAGGTTCCGAGAAAGATTCCAGAAAGATTTCAAAAACTAACAAAAAAAATCCATTTAGGTAACCGAAGGTTAGGTCAGATTAGGTTAGGTTTGATTTTGTTAGGTTCAGAAGGAACATTCCAGAAATAATCCAAAATCTTTAAAAAAACACCCTTAGGTAACCGAAGGTTAGGTCGGATTAGGTTAGGTTTGATTTTGTTAGGTTCAGAAGAAACATTCCAGAAATAATCCAAAATCTTTAAAAAAACACCCTTAGGGTAACCGAAGGTTAGGTCGGATTAGGTTAGGTTTGATTTTGTTAGGTTCAGAAGAAACATTCCAGAAATAATCCAAAATCTTAAAAAAAAACACCCTTAAGTAACCGAAGGTTAGGTTAGATTAGGTTAGGTTTGATTTTGTTAGGTTCAGAAGAAACATTCCAGAAATAATCCAAAATCTTAAAAAAAACACCCTTAGGTAACCGAAGGTTAGGTTAGATTAGGTTAGGTTTGATTTTGCTAGGTTCAGAAGAAACATTCCAGAAATAATCCAAAATCTTAAAAAAAAACACCCTTAGGTAACCGAAGGTTAGGTTAGATTAGGTTAAGTTTGATTTTGTTAGGTTCCGAAGAAAGATTCCAGAAAGATTTCAAAAACTAACAAAAAAATCCATTTAGGTAACCGAAGGTTAGGTTCAGATTAGGTTAGGTTTGATTTTGTTAGGTTCAGAAGGAACATTCCAGAAATAATCCAAAATCTTTAAAAAAACACCCTTAGGTAACCGAAGGTTAGGTCGGATTAGGTTAGGTTTGATTTTGTTAGGTTCAGAAGAAACATTCCAGAAATAATCCAAAATCTTTAAAAAAACACCCTTAGGTAACCGAAGGTTAGGTCGGATTAGGTTAGGTTTGATTTTGTTAGGTTCAGAAGAAACATTCCAGAAATAATCAAAAAAAGTAAAAAAAAAACAAAAAAAAACACAGGTAACCCACGGTCAGGTTAATTTTTTTTAGGTTCCAATGGAAGATTCTACAAACTAATAATAACAATAGTTTAAAAAACTATCATGTTTGTCGTATCAAATTCAGCAAACCCTTTCATTTAATACCCATATAATGGGGGTGTATTTCAAATAGCAAATTCGATCTCCTTAGTGTCCGCCATGTTGGATTTAAGTCACGTGACTATTTTTGTCGCATTCCTGAGAGCAAACCCTTTCATTTGATACTCATATAATGGGTTTTTACCCATTTCCCAATAGCCTGTGAGGCCGCCATATGGTTTTGTAATGACGTTTCTTAGCTTGTCATGTATTGTCATCAAAAGTCAGAGCGTGTGCAAAATTTCATCCTAATCGAAGACCGAAAAGTGGGTCAAAATAAGCGTGTTAAATAATAAATAAAATATTGGGAGATCAAGTCCATCCAACAAACTTATTAAGAGTAACGTACAAATAGAACAAAATATATACTACAGTACAAAACAAAATTTGAACCCAAAGGAAATCAAACAATATGAAACAGTCCATAACAACTACTTGACTAAAATAACAAACCAACCGGACAAACTTTATACCCTATTATATGTATTTAAGTGTTTATGTCTGTTAAAATACCTACAAACAGTTAACAAATATTGTATTTGTATCGATTTGATACCGTTGCTCTGCATTCATCGAGCAGTGTAACATGTATCAGAGACGGATAACCAAAACCTGAATATTAATAATTTTATCGGATAAAATTATTACAATATACTTATTATTATTATTATTGTATTGCATTGCATTTCATCAATAAGTACCTCCTATCTACATACATTATGTAGGTACCTAATTTATGTAAATTTTTGCACTAACCAAGGAATTTTCAAAAAGAAAAAGGCACATTCAAATTTCTTTAAAACCACTAAATCACACCTCGCCCGCCGTGTACCGTGTACCCCACCCTCCCGGCCCTTCCCCGTGTGGCCATCGTTATAAGGGGATATGAAAAAAATATTATGTAATAGTCTATTAATATGGACGCGCCATATATCCAACACATAATAGGTGGGTGGGGTGGGTCAGTTAGCAGGGGCGTGGCTTCCATATAGGCAGTAAAAAAAGTGCCTACCTCGTCATTATAATGCCAAATCAATATTACAATATATCTCTATAAACTAAGCTAGAAAATTTAAAGCATTTTTATTATCAACTTACATACATTAAGTATTAACGCGCTCAACTAATAAACGAAAATATTAAAAACCCTATTGCAATTGCGCCTCATACCTACAATGTCAGTGAGGATATAAACCAGAAAAAATTGAAAATGACGCCCTGTTCATACAAATCAAAAGGTGACAGGACTGACAGGTGATATTCGCATCATATACCCATAAAGTAGGCATACATACATACATACATACATACATACATACATACATACATACATACATACATACATACTAGCAATACTTTAGTCTAGTAGGCGCGTCGTTGCTGTTTCCTGCGCTTTTTACCTATTTAGTAAACTAAAATAAATCATAAACTAATATTATTATGAATGCTGGAAATTCCGTCATTTTATTTAATAATACTTTTAAAATTGTAAGTAGGTCAAGAGAGCTTAAGTTTTGGTTTCAAAGTACAGCAAACATTCCTTGAAAAGTTTGCGGCAGCCATTTTTTTTTTCTTCTATGGAGTTCTTGTTTTGCTTTTCGCTACCTTCCCGCTAGTGTTAGAAATGTTAAATTTCAAGTAAACATTTGTATTTTGATTGAATGAAAGTGTTTTATGGGTTTGTTTTGCATTAGAAACTATAATGAAATTGCAGTGTTCCTTTCAGTGCTCCATAAAAGTTATGTCGTGTGTGATGTGTGAAGATTCGTTTTGTTTTAAAAGTTTTAACTGTGCGCTGATCCCCTAACTAGCCACTATATGGGTATCAGTTAAATGGCATGTCATTGTAAATTCATCCATTTCCTTGATACTTGTGTGTGAGGTGCTAAACTAAATCGACGCAAACACAGCTTGTATGCTCCGTTCATAAATTGCACAGAAAAAAAAAACAAAATAATGAAGTTACTATTTGCTATTATTTCACTGTCATTTACATATAGCTCCTCTTTACTAGACACAAAATCTGAGAGTATAAAGTAAATAAACATCAGGTTGTGGTAGTAAGTAGTAAGGTACTATACCTACTTCATTGCTCTATAATGTACAATAATATTAAAGGTTTTATTTATAATTAAGGCAATGTGCAAACGGATCATTATGGACCCTATTTGGGCGCTGCAAAACAAGTGCTACATAGAGAGATAAAGCTTTACTATACAATATGAATTAGGAAAACAAAAATGAAAAAAAAAAAACAAAAAAAACATAATCTATGTATTCATCATTGATGCTATAATAGGATTTGGAAATAAGTGATCGTTTCAATGTTTATAGAAAAGTGTTATTGTTACTTTCTTGAGTTAAAATAATCGGATAATTTATTATATACTCTTATTTTATGGACATGTTGAAATGTGCTCAATGAACTTATTTGAAGCCGGCAAGTTGGTATTGTTAGTTTGTTATGATTACGGAGAGAATATTCATTACATTTTTATCTATGTTTAATGTAGGAAATTACCTACT
>CAWUPE010001480.1:17500-21170 GCA_963924145.1 Pyrausta purpuralis
CGCGAGTGTTGAACACACACACGATGACGACGGCGTCGATGCGCGCCTCTTCGGACGTCGAGTCCGCCTACGGTTTCACGAAAAACAAACGCATCGATCGTCGTGTATTTTTATACGCAAAACACCGAGGAGCGCTCTCTTACAATTGGTATATCGAAGAGTCGCGCCCAAGGATTACGAATAAAACGAGCGAACGACAATTGTTTTCAAAAATATATATTTGAACGGACCTAACGCATACGCATACGAGATGACACACGCGTTAAGAACCGTCATATGCACGTGGTGTGTGTGTATATGTATGACACATACACAAAAACACGCGCAGTGTGGTTATTGTATTTTATGCAGCCGGCCCTCAGACAGGAGTGGTCCCTGGATGTGTCTCCACGGACCGCAATGTGCGTTCGAAATGTCGATGTTCAAATGTGTCCTGCAGTTCACACTATGACGCGCAGTTAACTGCGTTCTTCATCGACCCCGCGAGCCAAGTGATCCACCGTCCAGGGTAATGGTTTTTAGTGGTTATTTTTGGTGTAAACAACGTATAAAAAATAATATAAAATTTGTTTTTGTAACTGAATAAAGACGATCGCACGCATACACGCACACAATCGTCAAATCCAACCGCATTGTTTTTTTGTTTTTTTTTTTTTTCGAACATACCGTCTACGACTAAGATCGCGGATTTCGATCTATCCGAGTCGATATGACGGTACGACGACGCCCTCTCTATCGAGAGGGTGTATATTTTTGTGTCTGGATGAACATTTTATGTATACAACTGTACGCGTGTAACGTGTACGTTGTAAACACGTTAATGATCCTTCCGCAGGTTCCCCTACGGAAACCTTGTTACGACTTTTACTTCCTCTAAATGATCAAGTTCGGTCAACTTCCCAACAACGCCGACGGCCGTGAAGCCACCGCGTGTCGGTCCGAAGACCTCACTAAATCATTCAATCGGTAGTAGCGACGGGCGGTGTGTACAAAGGGCAGGGACGTAATCAACGCGAGCTTATGACTCGCGCTTACTAGGAATTCCTCGTTTATGGGGGATAATTGCAAACCCCAATCCCCAGCACGAAGGAGTTTCAACGGTTGCCCGGGCCTCTAGGCCTGGGAGAACATGCTGATTCCTTCAGTGTAGCGCGCGTGCGGCCCAGGACATCTAAGGGCATCACAGACCTGTTATTGCTCAATCTCGTGCGGCTCGAAGCCGCCGGTCCCTCTAAGAGAATTTTAATACGTCGCCAGTGAGTTGCGTGACATAGCCACGCGCACCTAAATGGCGACGCCTATTTAGCAGGCTAGAGTCTCGTTCGTTACCGGAATTAACCAGACAAATCCGCTCCACCAACTAAGAACGGCCATGCACCACCACCCACCGAATCAAGAAAGAGCTGTTATCTGTCAATCCTTCCGGTGTCCGGGCCTGGTGAGATTTCCGTGTTGAGTCAAATTAAGCCGCAGGCTCCCACTCCTGGTGGTGCCCTTCCGTCAATTCCTTTAAGTTTCAGCTTTGCAACCATACTCCCCCCGGAGTCCAAAATCTTTGGTTTCCCGAAAGCTGCCCGCCGAGCCATTGTAATAACGTCGGCGGATCGCTAGATGACATATTTACGGTTAGAACTAGGGCGGTATCTAATCGCCTTCGAACCTCTAACTTTCGTTCTTGATTGATGAAAACACCTTTGGCAAATGCTTTCGCTGATGTTCGTCTTTGCGACGATCCAAGAATTTCACCTCTAACGTCGCAATACGAATGCCCCCAGTTATCCCTATTAATCATTACCTCGGAGTTCTGAAAACCAACAAAATAGAACCGAGATCATATTCTATTATTCCATGCACGAAATATTCAAGCAGCATTTTGAGCCCGCTTTGAGCACTCTAATTTGTTCAAAGTAAAGTTGTCGGCCCATCTCGACACTCAATGAAGAGCACCGCGATAGGATTTTGATATTGAACCGACGTTTTGACCGTCGGCTCACCGACGATATGCTCCGCAAACGTGTCAGTATCACCGCGGATGCGGTGCACCGACAGCGCGGCGCACAAATGCAACTACGAGCTTTTTAACCGCAACAAATTTTAGTATACGCTATTGGAGCTGGAATTACCGCGGCTGCTGGCACCAGACTTGCCCTCCAATTGTTCCTCGTTAAAATATTTAAAGTGTACTCATTCCGATTACGAGGCCTCGTAAGAGTCCCGTATCGTTATTTTTCGTCACTACCTCCCCGTGCCGGGAGTGGGTAATTTGCGCGCCTGCTGCCTTCCTTGGATGTGGTAGCCGTTTCTCAGGCTCCCTCTCCGGAATCGAACCCTGATTCCCCGTTACCCGTGACAACCATGGTAGTCGCAGAAACTACCATCGAAAGTTTGATAAGGCAGACATTTGAAAGATGCGTCGCCGGTACTGGACCGTGCGATCGGCAAAAGTTATCCAGATTCATCAAAATTAACGACTTCGAACGCGAGGCCCCTCCGTCGATTGGTTTTGATCTAATAAAAGCACTCATCCCATCACTGGTCAGAGTTCTGATTGCATGTATTAGCTCTAGAATTACCACAGTTATCCAAGTAACTGAGTAAGATCTAAGGAACCAAAACTGATATATTGAGCCATTCGCGGTATCGCCTTAATACGGCTTGCACTGAGACATGCATGGCTTAATCTTTGAGACAAGCATATAACTACTGCAGGATCAACCAGGGAGCTTACACATGATAAAAGTAGAAAAAAAAAAACACGCGACGCGTTGTTACTCTCTCTACTCTGTTCTGTGTCTTGCGCCCGATTCGACGTTTTACCGGTCGGATATCGAGGCGTGACTATATTGGTCATAATATATCGGTGTGTCGCCACGCTGTACGCGATCTGTGTCGTCTCCGATCAGATCGCGAACAAGGGCACTTAGCGCTCCAAATGAAGGAGGCGCCCACACTGAAGGTTCGCAACAGATCACTTTTCACTTTTATGTAAAAAAAAACTCTTCCAACTGACGTTTTGTACACATTAGCGACAAACAGCCCGGAGCAAGAGAGATCCCGAACCAGACCAGAAAAATATGTATGACGCTCCTCCGTCAGTGTTGTTGAAAATTGACGAGGACGCATAACCGTCCATCGGCGCTTTTCAGACACAACACTGATAGAATTGCATCGGACCAAAGTGTTACACACATACGCATGGAACACAATATAGGCCTTGAGTGAGACCGTTTCTACGAAATCCATATATACAAATAACGGATCCGTCGATCTACAAAGTTTAACAAAGACAGCGCCGCCGCGACTCTACCGCGCTCACACGCACACATAACAAACAAGTGGTGCGACGCGCCTGAAGAGACGACGATGCCAGCTAGAGTACTCAACGAACGGCGGTTTAAACGGAAGGGCGCGCGCGCGCGCTCACGCGCCTTCCCGCCCGCTCTTTGCCTTTCCTCCGAACGACACTTCGCTGTCGTGCGCACGCGCAATGCGCGCCCACAAGCGCCGGCGGAGTGTGTTTGCACGCCCCTCTCGCCACGGATGATACTAACAAACGCGTTGCTGCGCTCTTCGTTTCAATTCTGTCACGAGTGGACAAGCGACCGACTCCAATGTCGAAAAATTCTGAACGCGCAATATCGTGCGCGCGACGCGGCGGGCGTAAAATAAG
>CAWUPE010001481.1:0-17153 GCA_963924145.1 Pyrausta purpuralis
CAACTATCACAGCACCGACTCCAAAAAGAAATTGTTTGCCTAAAACGGATTCCTTTCCTTTCAATGGAGAAGAGTTTATTTAAGACTTTTTAGTGCATTTTTTTGATTTCTCGTTGTAACGATTTCTATGCATCTCAAGATTTCTATGCATTTCGACTTTATTCTTATGGTAGTTTTTTTTTTAAATGTAACTTGGTTTTTTAGGTCGAACGGATTAACTCGCAATTGAATTTCCACACGAAAAAAGTTCGATTGACGTGAGAATCGCCACCCTTAGATGTTTGCAGGCTACAAATTTTTCATTGTTATATTGTTTCAGATGCAGCACTGCGGCGGTGCTTCCACTGCGCACCTAATGCCACTGCACCGTGCCACACAACAGTCGAGTGCCCCAGTGACCGACCCCTGTGTGCAACATCCGCTGCTGCTCCGAGTAAATGACTCTCTATTATATCCTTATTTAGCACTGGATTTTGTTAACTCAGGGTAAAAAATACCACTAACGTTTAGGGAGTGACATGGAGTAGCGCTTAGAACACAGGACAGGCAGGACGCGTTTTCTTTTCTAGACGATTCAATTCGTCTTGTCTCTGCGTTTAAACTTACAAGCATAAATCCCTTTTAAGGAAGTGTCGAGAAGAATAAAACCCTTTCCCATCGAATCGAATCGAGCCTTTAACCATTAACTAGTACTTTTTATTGATATATGATGTACACTATAAAATTCTACCGGTACTAAAAGAAAGCAAAACTGCACCTACATATATAACTTGTTTTTGGTTTTTGTTCTATTTATTATCTCATTTTTGGTTTTTTGGTCTAGCAGGCGTGTCATAAAGTTGTAATAAAATGAAATGTTGAGTTGCTATGAATAATAAAAATCTTTTTCGATTCTTCCAACTTTCTTAGCGAAGTCCACCACCTTTGAAATGTATTAATCAAGAAGATCATCCTCATGTTTCTACAGTTACTACATAAATAGCCTGAACTCGTTGTTTATTCCTCAGATTACCTGTCATCTCTACACTGCGCACCGGCTTCAAGTCTCCCTGTTTCCTGACGCGAACTTCAGCTGTACTCTCGTTGGTCTGCGTGTGCGCTGATGACTTGTGCAACTCTGAGTTCTCCAAACAACTGCAAAGTCACCTCCTCGAGTTCTCCAAGACCAATATTACGGACAGTAACTCGACTGATTACACGGATATTTTCTTTAAGTTATCATTCGCAAACGTCACTGAGGAAAGACTGTACAAGGCGATAACAGTTGAGGTACTCAAGTACTTTCACTGCCACTTTCTTAATAACCACACCGATATTCATGCTCGTCGTAGTGTAATGATATACACTACGACGTTTGTGTTTGAATTTGAATAAGTTTAAGAGATTTATAAATGGAAGGTATCCACATTCCCAGTGAATTTAAATAAATTAAGTAGTGACTACCTATTGGGATCAAATAAGAGCATTTTGTAATCCATTTTGACGTAATTTTGGGTTTGTTATTACATAGCCGCTCTGCAGTCCGTTGGCACTACAGTGCCATTTTCTTTTTTACGGTAAACTGTCCGTGGTACTACAGTGCCCACCACTAGAAAAAGTATGTATTAAGTGTAATAAGTGTAATATATATATATATATTAACTATAGTATATATTATAGTATAGTAAGTATATTATATTTTCCACTTTTTATATATTTATAACTATTACCTATCTACCAGTATTTTTGTTTTCGTTATCACAACTATACTTTTCTTTATATAATCGTTTTGATCGCGCGATTTTTATCATGCAACCGTCGCGCGATATCGCCGGACAGTTTTCTCACATCATGGTCTGACAGCGCGGACAGTCGAGTGTATAGTAAGACCATCAGAAACTTGTCTTTTATCAGAATTCTGCTTTAAGCTATCAATCTACTTTATTAGTTACTCTATAGAGTTGCGTATCGCTTTTTCAGTTTGTATTTTCACGTAAATTTGTGATACTGAAACTACGTGCCAAACGTAGCGTTGTAAATACAGATGGACAGTTTTATTTAGCAGACGACGGGATCCGTGTTCAATTTAGAGCAAAGTAGCTAGACATACGGATCCGAAACCTCCCGTAGGCTCTTAGATAAGTTGAATAGTATGCATTCCATTGTAGATTTGGAATTTTGTCTTTTAATTAGAAGTTAAAATACAGAGTTGTACAAAGTACGGCCCTTTCGAATATTGGAAACGCAACGCCTCAAAGGGACAACAGATTTTATAGAGTTTTAATATAATGATGGTTTGGTGTTAAAAATATTTTAGGTATATTGAAACGATAGCATTTCTGCTGGCTCCCAACTCTTTAATTAGGCATAAAATCACCATAGGAGCGAATAAAGACTATAGCGCACACGTTCTTATTACCGAAGTACGGTTTTTAATATTAACTTTTTAGATAGACATGAAAGAAATACTCCGCTTTCTCTAAAGCAAATATTATGATTGTGAACAAATATAATGCTTAGAAATAAGTGGGTGCTTATTCAATTTCATATTTGATGTGGAAGGATTTCAAAAACAGTTGGTAATGTGTTCAGAAACGGCCCCACCTCACGCACGTCTTCATTCGTAGGTAGAGTCAATTACCACCAAATCACATCGATTAATTAATGTTGTTGTGATCAAATAAAGTATGATTATTAAACATTACATTGTTTATTTTACCTACTATGTTTATTCGTCGACCGTCTCGTTACGTAAGACCGGGTGGCCTATCGGTGAATATTTAAATATTATGAGACATAACGATCATGTTTATATGAATACCGAAATATGGAAGAGCGTTTTTCAAGGCAGTAGGAATTTTGTTGGTAAATACATAATTGTAACAAATTTGAGTGAGTTGGTACTTCTCTAGACTTCATCTTATCTGGGGATTGTTCTACACAAAATGAATTATGTAACTAAGTATAATAATAATAATAATGTGAACAAAGATATTTTATTTTTATTAAAACACAAAACATTTTACAGTCAAATATACAGGTTGTTGTTTTGGTCAGCGACGATTCAGAGATGGTTGAACAAACGATACTGATGGCAAAAAAAAAAAAAATGGAAAGAACTTACAAAACCAATTTATTATTGCTATACTAGCGAGCAAGTCAAAACTACCAACACTAGGTCGGCTCTCCGTATCTTAGTACCTACGGCGTAGTATTTCGTAGATACGTGCGAGTGTGCGAGATTCCCCAATTGTTTTTTTTTAATTTTGTGAAGAGGTTTTCTTTTATAAAAATTGCATATAATTTAAAGTAGTTTTTTTTAAAATAATAAGCATAACTCATATTATCATCCCTGAGTTGGATGTCACTGACCAAAACAACACCCTGTATTATGTATGGTGGAATAACAGCATACACTAAACATTGTGGTATTCGTACAGTGAAACTAATTTCTTGAAAAACATTGATATCAAATCTTATTAAGCTAAATTACTTCGTATCATATCTTCTGTTCTGAATGCAAGCTGTTTGGCGAAAGAAGCAAGCAGTACACACAGTATGTATACGGCAAGTCGCGACACTAATATCAGACGTAAGTATGTGTGTGTACGTGTCAGGCTGCAAGGTGCAGAATCCCCTATTTAAAAGCTTGGATGAATTAACTTGAATGCCTTCATCCGTATTTTAATATATCGCTGACTTATTCGCTCACACTGCATTATTGGCATGAAGAACTCGGACTGGAGATCAAAAATTATTGGCTCGGTCTTCTAGACTTCCAAATTATGATTTCGGACTGCTAGGCCGCAGGCGGTCGGACAGTAGTAATTGGGTTTCGTCCCACGATACACTTCCTCGAATGATAATTAGTTTTTGTTACTCCGTACTGAAGTTCGCCAGCTCATCTGGATTCCCACATTGGTTGGAAACTAGACCTTATTACATCTGCACAAGACACCATAGTGTTCACTTTGACATGCTGTTTTCCGTACCTATTAAAGCGATGAGCTGTGAGTTACCATTCCGACAATTATACATTTCCGACCAATAATATTTTGTTTCAGATCATTAACATTTTTTAAACGCAGACAAATTAAACTGGTAGGTTTAAGGATATTCAAATAAAGGAAATATCAGATTTCAAAGGGATGAAATGCGCCATACATAACTACCGTATCTATACTAATATTATAAAGCTGAAGAGTTTGTTTGTTTGTTTGAACGCGCAAATCTCAAAAACTACAGGCCCGATTTGAAAAATTATTTTTACGTTGGATAGTCCATTTATCGAGGAAGGCTTTAGGCTATATAACATAAAGATACGACTCATAAGACCACAGCAGAAATAAAAAATGTTGCGAAAACGGGAGAAAGATATTCCTTTTGAGAGCTTCCGCTGCATACGCTGCGGAAACCGCTTAAGTTACACAAAAATCATGTATGACAGGATTGTTTAGCATTAAGAGTTCTATAATAAAGTCCGCAACAGCATATGTCTATCTTTTATGGTTGACTTACCACAACCTTTTTTATGTTAATAAATTTGTAAAAAAATAATGCATTATTTTTAGAGGTGTATTATACACAAAGGTATTTATTCTTATCAAAATAAATAGATTCATCATCACGAGCATTTCATTTAGAACCAAGTTGCCCTTTTTACCATTTAAATTCAATAAATATCTTAGGAGCTATCACAGTTTTAACATAACTCCGCACTAAAATAATGTTCGCAGCTTAAGTACAACGTGCGCTTGCGCTAATATATTATAAAGCTGAAGAGTTTGTTTGTTTGAACTGCTGGACCGATTTGAAAAAATATTTTTGTGTTGGATAGCTTATTTATCGAGAAAAGCTTTAGGGTATAAAACATCACGCTGCGACGGGAGGGAGGGAGCAAACTCAAAACGCGCGGACGAAGTCGCGGGGGACCGCTAGTCATATGTAAATTTAAAATACTTGTAACCCGAAACACAAGTTAAGGCGCTCCTTAACTTTTGAAATATAAAAAAACACAAGAAAAGAATTTGAAATTCTCACACAAGTAACCAAGAAAATATGTAGTCTTTTTTACTTAAGCCCAGTGGCGTGATCGATAGTTACTCAATAAATGGTTAAATATCATTACCAGCCATTGAATATTTACAATTGTGCATGTTTTGAAGAAAACTTAACTTGACCAAATTTCGGAATGGCTATTTTAATGACTATTCGTTAGATTATATTTCCTTCAAAACAAATTAACCATTGGTTGAGTTAACTTTCGATCACGCAACTGGGTTTTTAAGCAATAGGTACTTGAGTTATTCTAAAGTTTGAACTGATAGTCCGTCAAGTGGTTGGATCTCCGAGAGAACTAGAAAACTATCGAGTAGCCTCGACGGGTTACTTGTCCCTCTTGCAACCACCCTCTTGGCCGCTGTTACTATTATACTATAGCTATTGTGAACAAATTTCTGTTTGATGCCAATTTCGATTCCAAAATTTGAATACGGAACAATTTTAGATGAATAAAATATTCTTGGTTGCTTTCTATTTACAAGCTTTGATGTAGTTTTATCTGTGTGGTGTTAGTCTGTAATCAAATCTTGCAAGCTCAAATTTATTCACATTCCGGTTACCGATTAAGCTGAAATTTTGCTTACACGTGTAAGTCGGAAGCTTGGAAGACAATGCAAAATTAAATTATGCTTAATGCTCCATCACAATGTAAAACGCTTTAATTTATAAAAACCTACATAATAGTATTTTTAGTTCTTTTATTAACAAGTATTAAAAGATTTTTATGCTTTAAAATTTATTTATATCAATGATGTAACGCATATATGGGTATGTCAAATTTTAGTTTTCACGACCATACGAGTAGTGTCCCTGATCCATAAAATTATATATTATTAAATTTTAATATATTCGGTTATGTTCCTAAGAATATTATCTCATATGGCTTGATGGCATTACAAAATCCTTTAATTTTATATATATTTTACCCTGTTATAACTGTTGTCTAACAGACCAAAGGTTGGTTTTCCATAGTAAGGCAAAGCAAATTATCCCCCCATAAATACCCCCTCCCCAGACGACGCGACGGTGCGCCACGAAAAAATACTATTGGGGAAGTGATATTTATTGACATGATATCTTTTGTAGATAAGTATCATAAATAAAACATACCAATAATATATTTTGATTGAACAGTTATACGTATTTCTTGCGATTAAACATTGTCCCCGAGATTTACCCCACGCCAAGCAGATTCATCCGACAAACATTTTATTGTAATGAAATCTAATCAAAAAAAGAGTAGTAATGTAATGCACAACAACTCAACATTGAGTAGATAGGCCTATTTGCAATTTTAATTTACTCACAGTTAACAGCTAAGATGTTTTTATAATTATAGATACGTCGTATGCTCTCAAAATGACCACACAAAAGGCAGGTAATTGCCCGGAGTGCATTCAGTTGGGCACGCTATCTCTTTAAATACGTCCCGACAGCGCCTTATTTTTTTATCGTTTTCTGAAAAAAAAAATGTCTTACTGTGCATTTAGTTATTATACCAATTACACTGCCACGTTTAGAAATAAGAAAAATGTGTCATTTCATTCATTAGTATAGTCTTTTTGATTTAAAAGTATTAAAACATAAAACACGCATTTAGTCTTTACCATTATCCGCATTGGCTGACATTAGGTTGATTGGAGCAAGCGCGTGACATCTTGCTCTTTAACAAGATGTCGCTCGCGCCAATGAGCGCTCAGTAGCAATCATTAGGTAACGAATGTAATATATTTATCTCTTTCTATCAACAGGCATGCCCCATCATTTGTCTCTATTAGCACTTAGTGTCGTAATACACAACTATACGTACGTATAGAGTAATCCTTGCGCCACTTTAAATGCTTTAATGTTGGTGTATAACTGTCTATTCCTTTTAACATCATTGGTTAACAGTTAAAAAATGAGCGTGGCTTTAGTGTCTGTCCTTTTGACAATTCGCATAAAATCGTTAATGTTTTAATATTTAAAAGTAATCCACATTGCAGTAGATAAGAGTTTATACATATTTTACTTTAATGGTGAAATAAACACAAAACATCATAAGGATTTCCTGCCGCAAACAAGCTTCTTCCAATAAGATTCTCCTACACCACGTCATGTCCCAACAGTAATGTTCGTTTTTATGCTCGTAAGCACAACTCTGTGATCGATGGCGGATCTTATAAACGACCGGTACTTTGCGATTGCCTCTGAAAAATGTTTAACACTTAACACTTCAGTGCCCCACTCTAAAGTCTTGACGACGATGACCACATTTTCAACTGTAACTGTCCTTGTTCATCATGCTGCTACGATGATAAGGCTGCAAGAGTCGGCTAGAGCTGATATTTGAAATATGGCTGTGTGGTGCAGGGTGGCTGGTCCACGTCGTCACTGTTCAAACCGCTGAGAATTATTCTCCTAACTAATCTGACCATTGTGATCATTCGGGACAAACGTGCAAATAGTGTTAAATTTTGGAATTATAATTCAATTATTTTATATACATCAATATGAATTACGAGCCTATGAAATTTTAAGAGTCGATTTTACATAAAATCAGATAGAACTTTTCCGACTGAATAAGTATAAAACGACCGATTTTAAAATAACATCTTCGTAAATGATTGCTGACAAATAGGTGACGTTTTCAAATTAGTCGTTTCGTACTATATTCGACGAATATTCATTATCTGACGTTGGTAAAATACGAAGTCTGATTTTTGATGGCGGTATAATTTTTTGAGGTAATAAAAAAAAGTAATACATCTTCAAATAAATGAGTGATTGACCTCTTGTTTCTTGTATTAAAATCGTGCAAATTATTTTGGAAAAAAAGTCCAAGAATCTAAAAACATAAATCAAATTGTCATAATAAAAACAAGCAAATGCACAACATGCAAGTAAAGTAATATATAAGTACCTATGACTTTAACAAAGTTAGCAAATCGATTCATCATCGTATTTTATTCAATAAAGGTCAGTTACCTATCTAATTTACTTCAAGAGTTTAAAAAAGAACTCGATTAAATGCAAGAGACAGACTTTGCTTTTTTGTACAGTCGAGCACAATACGGATTCTATTTAGTTTTCGATTCTAACGGAATGAGTGCTTAACGGCGGAGTATCTATCAAGCTGTCGTCGCTAAGCGTCGATAGTGCTCACTTGCACTCCAGAGAACACTTGGATTAGGGCTAGTGTCCACTAAAGCGGAGGCCCAGAGATCCTTGAGCAGACATCTGTAAAGATCCCCGAGGAGCCACATTTGCGGGGAAGAATCATGACGAAATTTCTTCCAGAACACACGTTAAGTTTACGAGCATAGCGAGAGTTCGGTGGGATTTCCTCGATTTATATCGCACTCATGAGAAGTGTCGTATAAAAATTTTGAGTGGTCTTGTTACAAGCGCTTTACTGTTCCGCTGTAACAAAAAGGTGCACGGCGTAAAACGGTAATACTGCGCTGCCAAGCTAATAACCCAACTAACCCAAGTAAATAAAATTAAAGCTATTTACAACCGGGTGTCTGTAAGTACCCACGGATACAGTCGTAATGCTCCCTGACTGCACTGGATGAGCCGTTTTTCATCTTGTGTATTTGTAACTTTACAATCTCATTACTTTTTAAATTAACGAAGCGAAATGATCGCTAAGTGACCTAGCCTCTTAAAATAAAGAGAAAAATTAATTTTATATGAATATACACTGACCATCGTTTCTCTACGTATTAGTATGTCTATTCACAGGAGAGGTTATTGATGAAATCGAAAACCAAGCAAACACGAGAGCTGCCAAAAAGTTTTGATTCGATTCGACAATCAGTTGGCACGCTAGATATATCAAATATCGTAATTTTGGCATGGACGAATTTTCAGTGGGCTACTGGAGATAATAATTCAAGTTTGCGTATGAAAATTCGCGCCGAAATTTACTACAAAAACCTTCTTCAAAACCAAAATGCACTAAAAAGTCTTAAATAAACTCTTGACTATTGAAAGGAAAGGAACCCATTTTAGGCAAACAATTTCTTTATGAGTCGGTGCTGTGATAGTTGATGCTTGATGGTCAAAGTGATGGCACCGACTCCATAAAGAAATTGTTTGCCTAAAATGGAGTTCCTTTCCTTTCAAAAGTCAAGAGTTTATTTAAGACTTTTTAGTGCATTTGGTTTTGAAGTCGGTTTTTACTTTTTTAAGTTAATTTTATTTCTTCATTTTTAGAGATTACAGGAGAATGGAGGGCCACCTTATAACTCTCTTTTTAAGAAGCTAAAAACTACCTATTATAAGTTCTTTCATTATAATTACTGAACTCCTAAGCGTTAACCATTTGACGTAATACATGTCAACATGAAGATTCAAGTAAAGAAACACTATACGTGCCTTTAAAATTTGAGGGTTTCCCTCGATTACACCAAGATCCCATCATCAGATCCCAAATTGAAAAAAATGGGACCAACTAGAAGGTATACCCTCTAAGTAGGCAAAAAAATTTTTCGAATCGGTCGACAAACGACTGAGATATGAAGTAAGAAACATACAAAAAAAAAAACATACAGTCGAATTGATAACCTCCTCCTTTTTTGAAGTCGGTTAAAAAAGAGGTGGTGCGTTGGAATCCTGACTATTTTTGAACTGTTGCCAAAATATCGCGTGCTTAGTCAGCGTGCCGAGATATATGATGAGACAAATGATTAGATCCGTATAAGTTAGTGTTACAATATTGCTACAGACAGATTTTCAATGTTGTTTCCGTATACATACAACAGAAAGGCAATCATTTTATTTAAGAAAAATATTTAAAAAAGATGCCAAAAACACATATAGAGATAAGAATTTATTCGAACTTGACGTCTACCAAAAGATTTTGAAGAAAGCATCGTATGAAGAATAAATATAATCATTCTTAAATAACTTTGACCGGAAAACGGATCGAAACTTGGCAGTCACTTCACCAAATGGTCGGATCGTAAAGAATCTCGACACTGCAGCTTCGAATCGTTACTTTATTGTTCATCGCCCTCCCACAAAGGTATTGCCTTCGTTTAAATATTGATTTTCTTCCTTTTTGTTACGGGTAATTGTTACAGATTTTTTGTCGGTTTCTGTTTGAACGAGCTCGACGCGGCTCAAAGAGAACTAATTTTAAACTCCGTGATTAAAAAATAATTTTCATTTTGTTTTAAGCCGCTCGCCCGTATCGACGTGTTTGTCCCCAAATTAGAATTGAAAATGGCCGCTCAGCGGAGAATCGCTAGAGAGGGACATTTTTGATCTGACTAAGAGGCATAATGAAACACGAATTTGGAGCATGATCTTATTAGGGGCAAGTATGATTTGATCGCTTTATCTTAATTGATTTTCTTAACTTTTTACGAATAATTTTTGTTTTGTTTTTGCAATCATGAAATAGGTACATAAGAAAGAACGTTGTTTATATAATTTATTAAATATATCTGTAATATTAGTATGTACGTTTTCTAAGTTAGTGCATTTTACTTCTTTTTTAACCGACTTCAAAAAAGGAGGAGGTTATCAATTCGACTGTATGTTTTTTGAAGTGAAAACTTCTTTAGCGGCGTTGAGCACTTTTGTGGGATGGGGGAAAAATGTGAATCTCGCGTCAGGACACGTAGGCTGATCGAAAAACCGTAAGACGGTTGGCGAAATTATGGATGTAAGTTGATTTTTCTGAGAGATAAACTTTTTAATGTAATTTAATATAATATAAATTGTAATGTTTGTGTACGATAGCGCAATAAATAAATATTGTATTCTATAAAAATATTATATTATTATTATTATTATTATTGTATTCTATTGTGATAGAATACAATAATAATAATAATAATACAATAATAATAATAATATAATAGTTTATTATAATATTTTATTATATATAATATTTTTATAGAATACAATATTTATTTATTGCGCTATCGTACATAAACATTACAATTTATATTATATTCAAGTTTTCACTTCTGCCGGCACTCCCGGAGTGCTTTTTTTTTTGTATGTTTGTTATCTCATATCACAGTCGTTTGTGGACCGAATCGAAAAATTTTTTCGCCTACTAAGAGGGTGTACCTTCTAGTTGGTCCCATTTTTTCCATTTTGGGATCTAATGATGGGATCTTGTGTAATCGAGGGAAACCCTCAAATTCTAAAGGCACGTATAGTGTTTCTTTACTAGAATCTTAATGTTGACGTGTTGTTAAGTCTGATAGTCAATATCTTGTGGGGCTGAGCTGATGGTGGAACTCCTTAACGCTTAGGAGTTCAGTAATTAATAATATATATATAATAATAATACCTACATGTCTGTTACTCTTATCGTAATTTTAAGTTAAAATATTGTTAATATTATTTTATGTTGTTTTTATTAGCTTGTGTTACTTTTATTTTTATTTCATTTTTTTTTTGTACCTACCCACAAAGGGCACTCGCTGAAAATCAGCGTCGTGGTTTGCGTTCTGCTGCTGCCACGACCAATGACCTGAGCGGGTGCCTTTTTCGGCCCTAAGCATATGTTTTTTTTAAAATATATATGTAATTATTCTAACTTTTTGGTCGAATAAATTCATTTCTTTCTTTCTTTCATTCTTTCTTTCTAATTATAATGACGGAACTTATGATAGGTAATTTGTAGATTCCCCCCCCCCCCCCTCTTAAGTAATCACTAAAAATGAAGAAATAAAATAAACTTTAAAAAAGTTAAAACCGACTTCAAAACCAAAATGCACTAAAAAGTCTCAAATAAACTCTTCACCATTGAAAGGAAAGGAATCCGTTTTAGGCAAACAATTTCTTTTTGGAGTCGGTGCCATCACTTTGACCATCAAGCATCAACTATCACAGCACCGACTCCAAAAAGAAGTTGTTTTGCCTAAAACGGATTCCTTTCCTTTCAATGGTGAAGAGTTTATTTGAGAATTTTCAGTGCATTTTGGTTTTGAAGTCGGTTTTAACTTTTTTTTAAAGTTTGTTTTTGTACCACCCTTCTCACTTATTATTAATCCGTCGCTGATTAAGCTCTCTGCATTACCAAGTGGTAGGAGAATGCCATAAAGCATTATGTCCGCCAATTGTACGACTTGTGTGCGAGTTCAAGAAAGATCGGTGGTTTTAATTATTTTTTAGTAAGTTACTCGCTTTTGAAAGTAACCTCAAAATCACACAACGAGCGATGAACAGGGCGAATGCTCGGTATTTCTCTGCAAGATCGAATCAGAAATGAGAGATACGTAGAAGAACGAAGGTAACGGATGAAGCACCTGAGAGTATGGGCAGGCCACATAGGGCGAAGAAAAACGCGGCGTAGGACTTCCACTGACAAGATGGACAGACGACCTTATAAAGATCGCAGGACCAAACTGCATGCAGACCGCTTGTGATCGGTCGCCATTGAAAGCCGTGGAGGACGTCCTTTGGCTGATAATGATGATGATGAAGTATGACTACTTGAGGACTTTTATGTTTATACTATATATTTCTTTTCTGACTCTATTTAGTATTTTAATTGGTATTAGTATTTCCATTTAGTAGTAGATACTGTCTCATTGATGTAGCGGTTAGTTTGCTAGTCACTACTCAAGAGGTCCCGGGTTCGAATCCCGGGTCGAGCCGATATTTGTTTCTGGGTTTTCTGTCTTGGAAATTCTCGGAAACAGCTCGGAGGCAGAAATTAAGTGATGATGACACCACCGTACCTCATAAAGCACATAAGTAGTGTAGAGGTTTGGAGCTACGCGTAAAACCTTTGTCTCGTTCGTTCGACTCTTCGTATTTCAAATGTAGAAAAACTTTCTTTACGAGTAATTTTTGATATACGATTGTCATATTCAGTGTCAGATTCTTTTGATTGTCAGTAATATTTGAAGTTTTGTGAATATTTGAAGTGCAGTATATTTATAACTGAAAGAAAATAAAAAAGAAGATGGACTATTTCAAAGTTAAGAGTTTTTTATTGTGCACATTACTTACATTTTTACGTAGGAAACACATCACAGATCGTGACACATAAATTCACATTTATATCTCCAAGATCACAGCGACGCTACGCTTTTTCACAGTAGTAAGCATTGGTTTTGCGCCTGATCTCTCTTCGGTCTTGTCGGACTACTGCCTCACCGAATTAATGAAGAGAGAGAGTGCACTTGCTTGCTTACCTGGCTTATATCTGCAATGAGGGGCTGTCGAACATGGGTATGAGAATATTATTATTATTATTAAGTAGTAATAGTGTGTTGGATGCAGTAGTTGACACAATCAAAAACAAGTTGAAGTTGACCGAGTTTGATCCTCTCATGTAGCAGTCTGCCATCGACTGGGCGATAAGACAGGAAAGCGCTGCAGGCCTGTTCTTGTTCGCTTCTCTCTGTATGATACAGGTCTGCAATCTGGAAGCGAAAGACTTTGCTCAAGGGCTCAACGTATCCGTGAGCGAGTTTTTGACTAAGCTAGACAAAGTACTTTTATCAAAGCCCGCTCGCATTTTGGTATGCGTGACTGCTGGACGTCTGATGGAGTTATTACGATTAAGCTCAGCGATGGGACAAGGCGTAAAGTGAGTACGGCTGAGGAGTTGCACGAGCTAATCTTCAAGTTCCCGAAATCTGCAGCCAAAGTGGATTCGCAAGCGCCGGTGAAACAGACATCATCGAGGCCGGCAGCGCAGCCCACTGGCTCGAGTTCTACGACCAAAGTGGCTACTCGCAAGCAAGCATTCGCCGCCGGGAAGAAATTATAAGTAGGCACAATGTTTGTTATGCTTTTGTTGAATTACGACGTCCATTTTTTTAATGTTTTGGAAGGTATTCATTACAATTTCGTAATTAGTCATTACCTCACTTTATATTTTTATTTGCCTTCTGTCACTGTCACTCTTAAATGTCAGTCACCTTAGCTGTCAAAGAAATAACTCTGTTTTTTTCTTAACTCGGCGTGCATTGAATTCGGAAATTGGCCAAAATGAAACGTTTCGTTTCCCAGCGTTTTTTATTTGTATTTTGTTTATATTTTTCTGTTGTTAATTCATTCAGTAACTTTTTACATTATTTGTGTTTCGTTATGTTTTTATGATGCATTTTTCTTCACGTAATGGACTGATAGGTGATGCAGAAAGATTGGCTTTTACTCGGGTAACCGAGTGATTTTTCTTGTTATTCATATCTTATAATTATTATTTTTATTATTTGTATTTATATTTAATTTTCGAAATTATGTCCTCACAGAAATCTTTTGATTTGTCAGTTAATTCTTTATCTTTTCGATCTTGTGAAGATGACTCGTTTGATTCAGCGGCTTCTGAGTTGGAAACGCTGGGAACTCAGCTTCACAACCTGTTTTCGTGACAATAAAAAGTCTCTGAATGTTTGCCATATTAATGCTCAGAGTATACCCAAGCACCACAGTGAGCTCCTTGACAGTTTTTCGTCCGACGTGGCCATGCGATTCTTGTCTCGGAATCGTGGCTCAAACCAAACCTTCCTCAGTTGCGTACAGCTTGCCTGGTTTTGTACTTATTCGCAACGATCGGCTGGGTAAGGGGAAGCGGTGGAGTTGCTATTTACTTACGATTTGACATTTCTTTCAAAATTATCTCGTCATCCCCTGCTGAATATTCCTGGTGTAGATTACTTTTGATCAGCTCGAACTTGCCCTTGAGCCGCTATGCACTGACTACTCACACATTATTATAATGGGTGATTTCAACACTGAGCCTACCGGAGATCCTACTTGATCCAATGAGTTTCTTAACCTGCTTAGGTCTACAGGTCTTTCCCATCTCCCGTTTTTACCCACACATCATAATATTGAAACTCGTGACACTTGGCTTGATCGCGTGCTGACCTCATCCGAACAGTCTGTGCTCGATCATGGTCAATTGTTGCTTCTGGGTTTTCAAGACACGACTGCTTGTATTTGTCTTACAGAATACGACCACCTAAAAACAAGCCGCAGACCGTTCAAGTCAGAAGTTATGCTCGTATAAATATAGATAACTTGCTGGAAGATGCATCTGCTATTGACTGGAACCCTGTGGTGGCTGCAGCTTCGGTTGACCTTAAAGTGGATGTATTTTCTGTTCTCTTACTTGATCTTTTTGATAAACACGCACCATTGCATACAGTCCGCTTAAGGCGACCACCAGCACCGTGGCTTACCAAGGAGATCCAGACAGCTATGACTAAGCGTAACAAAGCCTTTTGTATTTTAAAAAAGAATAGGTCCAAGGAGAAACTGACGAAGTACAAATCCGTACGTAACCGATGCAACCAGATGATACGTGCAGCGAAACGTCGCCACATACATTCAGAGATCCATAAGTCTTCTACTCCTAATATTTGGAAATTTCTCAACTCCCTCGGGGTTGGCAGGTCTAAATCTGCCAATACCCATATTCCTTACGATGTCAATGTAATCAACCGGCACTTCACAAATATTATACTCCCACACTAAAGCCCACACTTTGTCTTACATAGCATCTCTCCCTACTCTAAATATTGCCCCTTTTTCGTTTACTCCTGTTTCCGAGGCTGATATCTCCAAAACCATAACCTCCATCACATCTAAAGCTACCGGAGTGGATGGTATCAGCCGCCTCATGGTGGTGCCATTGATTAATATCATCTCACCTGTCATCACCCACATCATTAACTGGTCATTGGAAGCCGGTGAGTATCCTGACGTTTGGCGTAAGACCCTTGTTTGTCCACTTCCCAAGGTAAGCAATCCCTCTTCACCCAGTTAGTATAGACCAATATCGATCTTGCCTTATCTCTCTAAAATTATTGAATCCTGTGTGCTGAAACAACTGTCTTCTCACCTTACTGTCAACAATTTATTGAACCCATTTCAGTCTGGTTTTCGTCCTGCACACAGTACTACCACTGCTCTAATCAAGGTCACAGAGGATATAAGGGAAGGTATGGACGCTTATAAAGTCACACTTCTCCTATTAATCGATTTCTCCAATGCATTCAATACTGTTGACTATGATCTTCTACTGGCCATTTTATCCAAACTAAATGTCTCTTCACTAGCTTTGGACTGGTTTTCATCATACCTGCGGGACCGCAAGCAAGCTGTTAAGACTCCAAACGGCATTTCTGACTGGCACAGCTTGACCTCTGGTGTACCGCAGGGTGGTATCCTCTCTCCCCTCCTTTTTTCGGTTTTTATAAACCTCACCACTGTTAATCTTCGCTGCTCATATCATCTGTATGCTGACGACCTACAACTGTACGTACAATCCGATGTCTCAGAAATGTCTGCAGCGATCGATCTGATCAACGACAGTTTAAGCCATATCTCGTCCTGGTCTCGTGACTTCGAGTTTCTGTCAACCCCACCAAGTGCCAAGCGATCATAGTAGGGAGTCCTGGACTCATCTCTAAGCTATGTATGGCAGAGTTGGAGCCGGTTATGTATGATGGTACTGCTATACCTTACTGTATCAGTGTGAAGAATTTGGGCCTGATGTTAGACTCTACGTTGAGCTGGACTGTTCACGTGGCTGAGGTCAGTCGTAAGGTCATCACGTGTTTGAGGTCTCTCTATCGATTAAAATTTTTTCTTCCGTTCAAGACAAAACTTCTTCTCATGCAAACTCTCATTATCCCTATCATTGATTACGCGGACTCTTGCTGTACTAACCTCACTGAGGCACTCACTGACAAACTTGAACGTCTTCTTAACAGCTCTATTAGATTTATCTTTGACCTCCGAAAATATGACCATATTTCCCGCTACAGAGCACAACTTAATTGGCTTCCCATTTGACAACGTAGAAACTCTCGAATTCTCTGTATTCTGTACGGTATTCTCAATAACGCCTCATCACCTTCTTATCTTAAGGATATGTTCTCCTTTTTATGTCAATCACATGATCGTGCTCTCCGTTCTTCCGAAGATCTCCGGCTAGGCATACCGCTCATCGCTCCTCCTATCAATCCAAGTCGTTTACAGTGACGGCTACGCGGCTGTGGAATACGCTCCCTCTTGAGATCAGGAAGTCAGAGACGAAACTGTGTTTCAAAACAAACTGCGAAGGTTTCTGTTTCAATGATTGCGAAATATGTAAAATATGTATGTATGTATATTTTTAGTTATGTATGCATTTGGTAGTT
>CAWUPE010001482.1:0-82085 GCA_963924145.1 Pyrausta purpuralis
GCACAGCCTCGGCGTCGTCAGGAACTTTGATGTTTCTATTTATTTGGATAGGCTCCATAACAGTTAAAGCCTTAGCAAAGCTTACCCATTCTTCTTGAAGCACCTGCGGTGGACTAGTGTCCCAGTCTAGGTTCTCGCACCACAGACGCTGCATAATAGCCTTTGCCTTCACAATTATAGGGCTAACAAATCCTAATGGATCATACAAGCGTGCAATTTGAGTTAAGATCTCTCGTTTTGTTATAGTATTAGTGATAAAATTATCAGGACATTTTATTATAAACTTGTCTGTCTTAGGGTTAAGAACCAAGCCTAGCGCCTTAATATTGCAATTGTTTTGCTGTATTTCAATGTCATCTAACTGTCTCTCTTTCATAGGTATATCAGAGAGGACTTCATTGCAATTAGATGACCATTTGTGCATATAAAAACCACCCATGCTAAGCAATTGAGTAAGCTGAGTTTTGGCCTCCATTAACATGGTTAAATCAGAGTTAGAATACAAGACATCGTCGACATACACGCAATTCTTAATTATAAATGAGGCTAGTGGCATATCAGATTCATGCATATTAGCAAGCTCTAGAAGACACCGAGTCGCAAGATAACTTGAGCATTTTAAGCCGTATGTAACGGTGTCCAAGCGTAAGCATTTAACCGGCTCATCACACGAGTCACGCCACAAAATATTTTGAAGCGAAGTGTGCTCCGGATTGACTAAAATATTTCGAAACATCTTTTTGATATCTGAGTTAAATGTGTGATCCCCTAGCCTATACAACAAAATTATGTCAAATAGGTCCCGTTGTGTTACAGGTCCATTGAGCAAAATATCATTTAGTGATATTTTATTACTTGTCTTCATTGACCCATCAAATACGACGCGCGTTCGCGTCGTTTTGCTGCCTTCATTTATTACTGCATGATGAGCTAAGAAATATAGAGGTTCCTTTTGAAAATTAACTGTCTCAAAGTCTACAAAATGTGCATGTCCTAAATCTACATACTCATGGATAAAATTATGGTAATCAGTTAAAAGGTTAATGTTTTTGTGCAACCTTTTCTCTAGATTCAAAAACCTATACAATGCCAGGTCAAATGAGTCTCCTAATGTAAAATTTAGATCATGCAATGGCACCTTAAGTGGCAAGTCAACCTCAAATTTATTATTATCTAGTTTGAAAGTTTCCTTAAAATTGGATTCTGCCTGCTCATATTCAGGTACAGATTCTTTAAAAACCTCTGGCACTGATTCAGTCTGCCAAAACTTAACCAAACTTGAAGCCACATCTGAATCACATTTAGTGCATAATAGAGAAATGACCTTTGATACCTTATGTTGAGGAGGCCAACCTCCAGCAATAATATGGCCCAACTTAGTGTTTATAATCTGCGGCTGACCATCCTGAAGCTCAGGCTGCAGAGGCGTAGATGCTGCACCTGCATGCACACAGTTCTGGATTTCTGGCAGCAACACCTGGAAAAAGATGTCCGCACCAATCAACATGTTAATCTCTGAAGGCTTATAATACTCCTCATCAGCGAGTCTTAAATTCTTGGGGATGATTAGTGTGGATGGGTCAATCTTTGTTTGTGGTAGAGGGCATGTAATACTATCCACAACATGGCAAGTTAATTTTGTGTGGTAAGGAGTTTTTAGAGAAAACAATTCAAGTCTGACAGAGTATTGAACCCTATTCTTATTATTTGCAACACCAATGATATTAGTTACATCTTGCACTGGAGTGAGTCCCAAAACTTTGATTGCCTTTGATGTAATTAATGAGGCTTGAGAGGCAGAGTCCAGTATGGCCTTAACATGCACCTCTTGGCCATCTTTAGCATACAGTTTCACACGAGCTGTAGGAATCAACACATGATTAAATTTACTAGCAACTAGCGCTACAGGTGGAGGTGAGGTTTCTTCGCGATGCACTAGGGTATTATGGCCCTTCTTACATTGAGCACATCGAAAGTGAAATTTGCATCTCCCCTTATGTGCATTAAGACAAATATTGCACAGCCCATTTTTTTGCGTTGGGGGTATGTTAGTACACTCCAAAATCCAGCTGATTACATCAGCAGAGGGCTGGATCCGCGAGAGCTTGCCGCATGTAATATGTGGTGGAACGGGCCTGAGTTCCTAAAAAACAGGGAGTATTTATTCAATAAAAACTTACCTGCGAGCAATGTTGAGCGCTTGCCTGAGATGAAGACCGCTGCCCCTTCTATCGCCGTGAATGCCACTACTGTGTTACTACATACCCTGAAACAGAATGAAATCTCGGGAATTATAGAAAGGTACTCAGATATTAATAAAATGGTAAGAGTCCTAGCTTACGTTTTACGTTTTTGTAATAATATCAAGCCACAAAGTGTTAAGATGCAAGATTTTTTTTTATCAAGCACTGAGCTCCAACAATCATTGTCACTGCTAGTTAAAAATGAACAGGAGCAATATTTCAGTGATGAATTTGCATCATTGCGAAAAGGTGACAATATTAAGGGTTCCTTGAAACTACTGCATCCATTTTTAGATAATGAGGGCTTGTTGCGTGTAGGGGGAAGGCTGCAAAATTCGGCTCTTCCCTACAGCCAAAAACATCCTGTTATTTTACCTAAAGGTTCCAAATTAACTGAACGTCTCATCTTTCATGAGCACCTTAGATTGTTTCATGCAGGGACAAAGTTGTTGCTGTCGCAGATCAATCAAAAATATTGGCTCGTTAATGGTTTGCGTCAAGTTAAAAAAATAATTCACAAATGCTTACCTTGTTTCAGAATGAAAGCAGCTTGTGCAAAACAGCTGATGGGGTCGTTGCCAAAACAACGTGTTACTGCTTCCAGACCTTTTCAAGTTGTCGGAATTGATTATGCTGGGCCTATACAGTTAAAAAACTCTAGGGTACGAAGAGCAGTTATCACGAAAGGCTATATTTGTGTGTTTGTTTGCTTTAATACAAAAGCGATTCACTTGGAATAAGCTTCTGATTTATCATCCGAAACTTTTCTAAATTGCTTTAAACGCTTTATCTCGCGACGTGGTATGCCCAGTGAAATCTTTTGCGACAACGGAGGTGAGGTGCTTTTAGAGGCGCGGCTAACCACCTAGCTGATTTGTACAAGTTGAATAGTTCTAAGGAACACCAAACCCTTGTTAATAATTTCGCGTCCCAATAAGGAATTAAATTTAATTTTACGCCAAGTTATTCACCTGTTTTTGCAGGATTAGCGGAGAGCGCGGTTAAAAGTATGAAATTTCATTTAAAAAGACAACTTCTTAAAGTATTCTCACTTACGAGCAATTAAATACGGTTTTGTGTCAGATTGAAGGGATTTTGAATTCTCGACCCTTGGTCGCGATATCTTCTGACGCTACAGATTTCTCTTACCTTACCCCGGGTCATTTTTTAACAGGAACGAACATTACAGCTTATCCTGAACCTGATATATCCGGCGTTCATGTTAACAGGCTTAAGTTTTGGCAGTTAGTAGAAAACATAAAGCAAGGTTTCTGGAAGGTCTGGCATAGGCAGTATCTCAATACATTACAAAATAGGCCAAAATGGCGTGATAGTCTACCTAACATTAGTGTGGGTCAATTAGTACTGCTTAAAGAGCCGAACTCTCCTCCTCTTTATTGGCCAGTAGCGCGGGTATCGAGAGTGTTTCCTGGTTCCGATGATAAAGTTAGGGCCTTTGAAGTCACAGCTCCTAACGGGAAAACGTATTTGCGTTCCCTTTCCGGAATTTGTCCGTTACCAATTGAGAATAAAATGTAAATGTTTATAAAAACGTGTTTTTAGTTTAAAATATTGTTAGAATTATTGTTTTCAATTTCATAACTATGATGTATAATGATAATAGTATGTATGAGATAGTATAGTTATACATATAAGCTATAAGAGTAGAATGTTTATGTTAAATGTAAAGGCTGTCTGTGTATTGTTTTGGCGGGCAGCATGTTGGCATCCAACAAAGTTATGTAAACTTTTTAGTTTTATTTTTTATTTTTATTTATGAACAGAATGTTTCGTTGTTCTTCTGTTATCTCTCTGTCTCTAAATATGGCGTTTGTATTGCCTTTTATATTTTAAATAAATTAAATATTCTGAAGCTACGTTTTTAATCTTCTACCAAACACAAAGTCCAACAAATATGATTCAAAATAAAAGAGTTATAAAAGTTTTAAACAAATGAAACAAGTAGCATAAATTGAAAAACGCTCAACACACAGATTAAATCCAAAGGAAAATCAATGATACAATAATGGATCCTCAAACTAGCAGAGTTACAGCTAATTCAGTGGCTGCGGCGTGCAAGCGAGCTTGACTGAGTTGTCCGGCGCTTATATAGGCTTGCTCCCTCCATCAGAGGCACGGCTGGCGGAAGTTGTGGTGGGGGAACGTGCCTTACATGCGGCGGCTTGACGTTCGGTTTTGGTGTTGCGTTGGCTTCAGGTAGCCATCGGCTTTGCTGAGGCGTGGCGGGCTTTACGTTACAAAATAATAAAAATCAACACGTTAAATTTTGCATAGTCTATAAAAATGTAATTTGCTTTCGTTAAAGCTACATGCATCGAGTCTTTAATCTTACCTTATCACATTTGATCACTATTAAATTATCTGTAGTATCATAAAAGAAGCGTTAAATTGCTAACCATTCATTCATTTCCTTCTTCCCCCTCGGACGCGATCGCAAGTGGACGTGTGCACTGTGCAGTCTTTTTTAAATATTTAAATATAAAGTAAAACTACAAAAATTGACCGGAGCGCGCGGATTGGAACCTGGTGTCGCTGGATTTTGTGGATCGGTGTGCTACCTTATGCGCTATCGTAGCAGTGACGAGTACGATGAAATAGTGCATTGAGTTTTAAGTGTTTGCTACGGTGCTACGAATTACTGAGTGCTACGAAGAGCGACTACGGACGGTTGGCTACGAAATCGTCTACGGCGGTGCACAGTACGTACGTTCCATACAGCTTGCAGTTAATATGCCTCTAAAACGGACCCCACCATCTAGCCCGTCGCGGCTGCAGCCGCCAGCCTCAGCTGCCGCCGCCTCCACTGGCACTCAAACTTTATTTGCGGGAGCAACTTTGAGTAATGAATCGCGTACAGGTTCGGAACCAAACCTGCGCCGGCATCTTGAATCAGAAACAACTACACATACAAAGCGCAATACAAAGCGAAAACTGGAAGGTAGTGGTGACAAGTCAAGCCTTGATTACTCGAAGGACGAGTCAAGGTTATTTTTTGAGCAGATGTTCGGCGACTGGTCCAGTAAGCAGGATGCGAAAAATGGTATGATTTTAAAAACCATGAATGAAATTAAAGACCAGAACTCGGCAATAACGGCTTCATTGGAATTTATGTCAAATAAATACGACGAGCTACTAAATAGATTTGCTATAGTTGAGGAAGAACGTGAGAAAAATAAATCTTATATTAAATCATTGGAAAATAGAATCGAGTTCCTAGAGCGAAGTTTGCACTCCTCCAGTATTGAAATTAAAAATATACCAAAATCCCCGACGGAGAACAAAACGGATGTGATAAAAACTGTTCAAAGAATCGGAAAAGTTTTAGGTGTGGACATAAATACGGAAGAAATTAGTGATGTTCGCAGGATAAATACGAAAACTGACAGTAAACCAATTATACTGCAACTTTCGAGTGTAATAAAAAAGGAGATAATAATAAAGAAATTTAAACAATTTAACAAGGAATTCAAGGACAAAAAATTGAGTACCGAACATCTAGAATATAATGTTCCACCAAAAGAAATTTATATATCGGAGCATGTTTCCGCTGAAACAAGACGTCTTTACCTTTCGAGTCGAGAGTTCAGTAAAGACAACAACTACACTTTTTGCTGGATAGCTGGCGGAAGAGTATATCTTCGTAAAGCAGAAGGAATGCCGGCTGTCAGGATTGAGTCTACTGCTGACTTGAAAAAACTGTTCTCCAAGTGACTAGGAATATTTAATTTTGTTTTCTTTATACTATTTCTCATGAATCTTATATTTTTTAAAACATGTTGTAACACACATTTACACAAAAACGTTTACAATATTAAAAAAACCTACACTTTGCCAAACTTAACTCAATATAAACACAAAACAAAACACATACTACATAAATTTAGTAACATTACAGGTACTTTACAAACATGCTGTTATAAATCTAATATATTTATCACAAATCTTCGTTGCACTGGTGTGGTAGTTTACGATACGATATCTTATAGTATCTTATTATCTTTTTGCTCCATTAAGATACGTACAGTTTTAAACAATCTTATTAAAAATGGCTAATACAAAAGACCTTATAAGTGACATTGAAGAATTGCGTCCCTACCACAGTGAACTAATAGATATCGATGAGTTATCAAACAAAATGCAAAATCCTCGAAACAGTTTGAAAATTATTTCTCAAAACATCCGTAGTATTTACAAGAACTTTGATTCCTTTCAAATATTACTGTCTGAGATGAAATTCGAAAGTGACATAATAATTCTGACTGAAACCTGGACAGAGCTTAATAAGCCGCTGCCACGGTACGAGAATTACACATTATCATTTACAAATAAATGTCAAAATCAAAACGACGGGATAGTTGTATATACTCGTAATAATATTGACTGTGTTGTAGAGGAACCAGATTTTGAGGAGGCTAATTGTTTGGTTATTAAATTAGATGGCGAGTCTATTATAATTGCAATATATAGATCACCATCATTTAACAAAATAAACTATTTTTTAAACTCGCTCAATTTCATATTGTTAAAATATAAGTCATATAAAAATATTGGAATTTTAGGGGACATTAATATAGATATAAAAGAATTTATTGTAGGGGAAAGTAAAAAAGAAAACGTAAAAATTAAGAAAAAGGGAAAATACCTAAACTTACTCGCAGAGCATGGAGTAGTACCAGTGCACACTTTTCCTACCAGAGCATCGAGCTGCCTCGATCATGTTATGCTAAAGGGATTCACGGCCTCTCAGACATTTGTTTTTAAATCTGCATTTACTGATCACCAACCTATTTTACTAAATTACAACAAAAAAACTATAAGTGAATTCAAATCAATACCTCTAAAACATATCGATTATGACAATGCTACAAAACTTATTGAAAATACAGACTTTTCCTATATCTACACTATTAAAGACCCAAGTACGGCAGCTGATTGTCTGGTCACAAATCTTAGGGAAGCACTGATTGCGAACACTAAAACTATCAAAACTCCACGCAGTAAACGTATTCTCAAACCCTGGATTTCTCAAGGGATACTGCGATGTATGCGAAATCGTAATAAACTCCAGAAAATTGCAAAAAACAATCCAGATGATAAAATAGCTCAAATTACATACCATAGATATAGAAACTTTTATTATAACTTAGTTAAAAAATTAAAACAATCTTATTATCAATCAGAATTTCTAAACTGTAAAAATCAAAAACAAATTTGGAAAACTGTCAAGAATGTAAGCCATATAGGTAAAACAAAAACTTTATCTACAGAATTGTTGCGTATCAATTCGGGAGGACCTGTGGAATCTCTGAATGACGTAAATTCCTATTTTTCTACTATTGGTCAGAAACTTGCCCAGAAAATCCCGCCGACCCGAACAGTACCTTGTAATATTAAGCCACAGCGTTATCTAAAGTCTTTTGTACTGCTAGATATAGACGAAAAAGAGGTAATGGACACAATACGGAACCTCAAAAATGACTCGGCGCCTGGTTGGGATGGCATCCCTGCGCGATTTCTGAAAATGATAAGTCACTACATTGCCCCGGCCCTTACTTACATCCTTAATAAGTGTCTGGCTTGTGGTATTTTCCCAAATGCATTTAAGAGGGCCTTGGTAACACCTGTGTTTAAACAGGGAAACAGAGACGATGTCAGCAATTATAGACCGATATCGGTCTTGTCAGCTCTCTCTAAAGTCTTTGAAAAGCTCTTAAATAAACGCCTTATTACATTTCTAGAAAAGGAAAATTTGCTTGCCGCGTCACAATTTGGGTTCAGAGCCGGCAAGTCAACTGAGGACGCTGTCGGAAGCCTTACAGAATACCTTGTTGATAATATGGACAAAGGAAGAAAGTGCATTGGCATTTTCCTTGACTTAGCTAAAGCGTTTGACACCGTCTCTGTTCCCATTTTGCTAAAAAAATTGGAAAATATAGGTATACGTGGCATAACATTGAAAATCTTTGAGAATTATCTCACTAATAGGCATCAATGTGTTAAAATTGGTGAGTATATTAGTTGTGAAACACCGATAAATTACGGAACGCCACAAGGCAGCGTACTCGGACCAAGTCTTTTCCTTATTTATATCAATGAGCTATGCTTACATACTCCTGTAAATGGTAAAGTTTTCACGTTTGCAGACGACACTGCTCTGATATACTACGGAGACTCTTGGAACGACGCCCGCGTCTATGCTGAGCAGGGTCTGAGAGAGGTGATATCATGGTTAAACAAAAACTTGCTGTCACTGAATATTGGTAAAACTAAATATCTCACCTTTACCATCAACAACAGTACTCAGCCTGACTCTAACTTCAATATTCGGGCACATGCATGTGATAGGTTACAACTTTGTACATGTGTTTATCTTACGCGTGAAGACTACATTCGATACTTAGGTGTTGAAATCGATAAACATCTTTCTTGGACAAGACACATAGAACTCATGAGCGGTAGAGTTAGAAAAGTTATATGGGTTATGAAAAACCTACGAAATGTAGCGGATGTAAATGTATTGAAAACTGTTTATTATGCATTATGCCAGTCGATACTCACATACTGCATTGAAGCCTGGGGTGGAACATGCAGGACAAGACTACTGTCTGCAGAAAGAGCCCAAAGGTCTGTACTCAAAGTCATGACCCAAAAATCATATAGATTTTGTACAGCAGACTTGTATAAATTATGTGAGGTATTAACTGTCAGACAGTTATTCATTAGCAAAACAATTTTAAAACAGCACTCTAGATTAACTTATGACCCATCCATATTATTAAGTAACCGCAAAAGACGAAGACCCAAAAGGATATGTTCTATAGATAGATACAATACAGTCTTTTACAAGAGGTTTTCATGTTTTCTGGGACCACATTTATACAACAAAGTTAATAACATTTTAAATATTTATTAACATACAAGTAAAGTGTGCAAAATTAAAATACGTTGTTGGATACAACATTTAGATTACAATAACACTGAAAATCTTCTAAATTAAAAAGTTTTAAATACATTTATTAATATAATATATTCTAAGTACCTTAATGTAGTAAAATAACACACACAAACACACACACACACACACACACACACACACACACACTATTAACAAATATTTTATAAATTCGTTCAAGTATGAGATTATGTGCATACTGACAGAAGAGATAAATTGTTACAGTATAGGGAAGAAGCTGTCTCCTAGAATACAGGATAAACCTAAACTAGGAGGCAGAGTCTCATTTTTTCTTGGAAAAAGCATTGTATAGTACAGTAAGCATTTTGCAAAATGTTTATTATCTGTTCTTTGCTGGTAATGTACAATAAAAGTTTTTATTATTTTATTTATTATTATTATTATTTATACAGTTAATCAAAATAAAACTAAATTTTTAACGTTTTTCGTAGAAATAGAAAGAAGTATTTTTTAAAAAAGTATTGAGAAAATAAACAACCAAATTGAAGAACCGTGAACGCAAACAATAGAAATAGTGTGCCCAAGTGTATATCTTTGTACGGAACACATTCGTTGTCTGATAAAAATTGTAGCTTTTTCCCCAAGGAATTTACACGGAAGGAAAGAATAACGCAAGTGTGCGACAATGAGGCCAACTTACAAAAAATACTACCGAATAAATAGCAGTGCGATTGCAGCTATGTGTTTGCATGTTTGTTTTGTTGAACTTAAAAAAAGTAACTTTCGAAAAGTTTTTTTTTTAAGTAATATCAACTCTTTAGTTGGACATGTCTGAGCTTTTTCCACATTACGATATTACTTAAAGTAGGTATATAGGTATTACTGGTATTCCACGACCAAAAGTTTAAGTGCTCAAAACAGTTATGGTAATAAAAAAACATGTAATTAAATGTTAAAAACTTACGCTTTTATTACACTACCGCATTCGCATGCGGCAGCGACGCGCTTGAACAACACCGACCAAATGCAACGATCACATCTACTGGCTATGTTAGCTAGCAGTCAAACTGTTTGCAACCTTATTTGGGGATTCTTTGAAATAAAAACATGCATTTTAGAAGATAAAATAAGAAACCAATAATTCCGCACGCAGGATTTGAAACCACGACCTCTGGTGAACCGAGCCAACGCTCTTACCAACCGAGACACCGTGCGGAATTTTTGGTTTCTTATTTCATCATTCTACAGTGCTTGTTTTTAAAATTATTTAAAATCATTAAAAACATGCAATAAAAAATCAGTCAAAAAAGCTTTACTCCGTCAGCCAGCTAAGACCCAACTTCTTCATCGATAGTAATGTATACACCTAGTACGCAAATGTGAATAAATGAAATGGTAAAATGTTGTTACCAGCGGTAAAAAAATGGCAATTTTGTGTGTTTTAAAGAAATAATACCTTAAAAAAATGACAGAATAGCTATTTAGATGACCACTGGTTAAAATATTTTAAACACGCTTATATCAGCTTCACTTTATTAATAACAAACAAGAAAAAAAAACTAAGACATAATCGAAAACCTATTCAAAAACGAAACCATTTCCTTGCGGCAAGGAGGCTATGATGCTGGCTGCGTTGCCGCGTTGGATGGCTATGCTGATCCTTTGAGCTAGGAACCAGCCAGATTTATTATTGGCTGTTAAAGAATTTAATTTTAGCGCAATTTTCTAAACAGCAATTTAGCTGAGGGTCCCACGGCCCAAATGTTTCAACGCCAAACGGCGCAAACACATAATCACTTGCAAGTGAAACGTACTTGCGACGCTTGGCATTTTCAGCCAACTCCGCTGCTGCTCCAGCTTTAAGGAGTCACAGGAGAGGAAATTGCGAGCGAAATGAACCACGGCTTTGCAACCTCCTTTACTGCCGAAACCAAGTTGAATGGGTTGAAAATACTCTTTCAAAGGAGAAAAAAGATCACGACAGGCTAATTTGGCTGCAAGACGACGAAACGTTGAGCCAATAGCAATAGGGCGAATGCCACCATCTTTTTTTCGAAAGGCACAAAGTCTAGCACCAAATAAAAATGGGGCAAAACTTTCAGTTACCTTGCCAGATAAGAGAAAGTTGCACAATTTCGTAATGTTAGAAAGCAAAATTCTACCGGCGTCAGCAGCGGAAGCATTCACCAAGTCCTTAAGGTGTTGGGGAGTGATGCCGTCGATGCCGCCAGCAGAACCAGCCGGAAAAGACAGGAAATTTTAAGGAGGAGGAACAGGTAAAGATGGAGAATCTGGACATGAAGGATGCTTATTACGAAGGCTCTCGAGAGTTTCCTGATTAGGGGGAGCGAGAGTGTCATCGGAGAACAAGATTCGGGCTGCGTTTTTCAGGTCGCCGTCCATATCTTTGTTCTCAACAGTACGATAAACGTTAAATTTGGAAGATATCGTACTAGACGAACTGAATGGAAGGGTCGGATTGTGGAAATTTGAAGCATTATCTAATAGCGCCCGAGTTAAAGTTTTAGAAGGAGAGTTTACGGTAAAAAAATGAGTATGAAAATGTAAAAAGATTTTGCACGGCAGTTTCAGTATTATCGAAACACTAGCTGTGCCCGCGACTTCGTCCGCGTGGAATAGTGACTTTGGGTAGATTTTTTAATTATTTAGGCTAATTATTTTACAAATAAGACATACCGCGAATATGTTGAAGCAATAATCTCAAATAATAGCATTCAGTTTGAGACGGATGGACGTTGTAGACGTGGCAGACTGCCGAGAAAGCGGAGTCCTTTTTATAGGCATTCTACTTATTAATTCAGTAGGTACTTTTTTTATTAAAAATTATAATTTGGTAGGTAATTTCAAAATGGTGAGAAGATAAACAAAACTTAACAATTTTGTCATAAAAAATGTACAAAACGTCAAAGAAAAAAACAATACCCAATTACAATGAAATCAATTTTAGCATTAAGATTGGTAAATATAAATTAAGTCAACCAACCTTTTAATTCAGCGTTAATAATGTAATCAATCACTTAACAGAGAATAAGAAGAACAATATCAAATCAAATTACCTACTACAAAATCAAATTATAAATATTTAGATTTAATACCTTTCTCCTACCTTCTTTAAATGGTACTTATTACTAAATCAAGATAAACTTTTATTACATGCTGAGATGAGCTATCGCAGTTACTTATACCTGCATAAATCAGAAGAAAGAATAACAAAAGTAATTACCTACTAAATCTATTAAACTTACTAATTAATAGAGACATTCAAAATTAAAACCTACTCAGTGGCGAAAAGAAAACTTTAACCTGCATAAATCTGAAGAAAGAATTTGAACCAAAAGTATTACTGAATCTACCTAATAGAAAATATCTGCAATCAAAATAATAAGCTCAAGTCCTTAACTACTCAGTAACTATGTATTACGCGCTGAAATCACTTGAAGTATCGCAAAAAAAGCAGTTGCGCGGGACAACCGCTCCGTAGGGAGCCGACTAAATTAATGTAATAGGTATGTATAAGGAAAATTTTTCAACGCAAAACACATATTTTAATGTAAGGGAGAAGCCACCAACCATACTTAGCGCAAGCTCGCGTTGTAAGTACTTAAGCTGCGAGTATTATTTTGAAGTGGAGTTATTTCAAAACTGTGATAGCTTCTAAGATACTTATTGAAATAAAATGATGTGAACTTTGTTCAAAATGAAATGCTCGTGATGATGAATGTATTTATTTTGATAATAATAACCCGTGTGTTTAAAACATCTTCAAAAATAATGTTCAAATAAAAATAGTAAAATATTTTAACGCAAAACATACGCAGTTTTATTGTAACTAAGAAGAAGCCAGCAACCATAGCAATTACCGCAAGCGCACGTTGTACTTAAGCTGCGAACAATTTTTTGGTGCGGAGTTATGTTAAAACTGTGATAGCTCCTAAGATATTTATTAAAATCAAATGATATAAAAGACAACTTTGTTCTCAATGAAATGCTCGTGATGATGAATCTATTTATTTTGATAAGAATAAATACATGTGTGTATATTACACCTCTAAAAATATTGCATTATTTTTTTACAAGTTAATTAACATAAAAAAGGTTGTAGTAAGTCAACCATAAAAGATAGACATATGCTGTCGCGGACTTTATTATAGAACTCTTGATGCTGAACAATCCTGTCATACATGATTTTTGTGTAACTTAAGCGGTTTCCGCAGCGTACGCAGCAGAAGCTCTCAAAAGGAATATCTTTCTCCCGTTTTCGCAACATTTTTCATTGCTGATGTGGTCTTATGAGTCGTATCTTTATGTTATATAGCCTAAAGCCTTCCTCGATAAATGGACTATCCAACGTAAAAATATTTTTTCAAATCGGGCCAGTAGTTTCTGAGATTAGCAGGTTCAAACAAACAAACAAACAAACAAACTCTTCAGCTTTATAATATTTTTAGTATATTGGTATAGATTTTTCAATACAAGGAGAAAGGCATTTAGCTAAAGCTATTCTCGCTCCCCTAGGGATCTGTTTAACCAGCGTAGATTGGTGAAGGTTTGTGATGATAGATTCAAAAGATGGAGAAGAAGATAAAGGATTATGAATAGAGGATACAGGGAGAGACGCGGGTAAATTGGTGCTATTATGACTACGGGCAATATGAATATTAAGGCCCTCGTCCTTTTTGAATTACAAATTGAACAGTGAAAGAACTGCGGCTGTGAGTGGGTGCCAACCGATGGAGATAAAGTACTCATAAGCCTTAACACTGATCACAAAAAAAAATTGCAAAAACCTGCCAAAACACAAAATTAAAACTTATGAGACAATATCAAATACAAAAACATGTAATAAAAATAAAACTATAAGTAAATAAACTAGGATGACGGACGCTGACAGCAGGGGATGTGCAGGTCTGGTTGCCATAGCAACCGGAGTGACTCCCTGCTAACGCCAAATGTCAACTGGAACATAAAAAATGCAAGAATTTAATATGATACAGACAGGTCCTCTGGAGGCCTGCCCATAAACTTACTGCCTCTAAACACAATAAGAAAATTATGGAGAGGCCCCGAGAAGAGGAAAAAAGAGGGAAAATATTTTTAAAATGAAAAAATCTATACGACAAAAACTTATCTTTGGCAGGTGTTACTTGTAACTATGAATGTAAGAAAATCTTGGAATCTTAATTTGACCCACTTTCCGGTCTTCCATTAGATTGAAATTTTGCACACGCACTGAGTTCTGATGACAATACATGACTAGCTAAGAAACTTCATTACAAATCCAATATGGTGGCCTCGCCAAGATGGCGGACAGGGTATTTGAAATGCACCTCCATGATAAGGGTATCAAACCCTTTCAGGGAATCCAAAAAAATTGGCACGTGACTTCCAACATGGCGGACATCCAAAATGGCGAATTAGCTATTTGAAATGCACCCCCATGATGTGGGTATTGAGTGCAATGGTTTGCTGAAAAAGATACGAAATAATAAAAAAGCGTTGTGCCGTAAACCCTTAACTATTATTATTTGAAAGTCATAAAATATTCACCCGCTGGTAACTACATTTCACTATTAATATCGATTAAAAAATTGGGCTTTAGAAACCAGCGACTTCGCTGTCCCGTCATAACAGTTCACTCGCCCGTTTAACAGCGCCGTAAACTTTAATACGCCAAGTTAAATAGTTCCCTCATTTTTCCAAAGTGTAACGACCGACCCAACAAAACAAAATGGTGGAAACAACACGTAATTTTTAGGCCAATAATCGGGGTCGTTAACGTCCCGTGAGATGGAAATGGCGGTCATAAAGAACTTTATAAAAACAAGCGATTCGTTCATACAAATTGTTTGTCAGTGGCAGCAACTGATGGACAAACTTTGAGGAAGGAAATTATGTTGTAGGCAGCCACTTCACTAGAAAACTATTATTACACAAGTTATTGTAAAACTATTACAACACGAGCATTAAACAAGAAGGTGAATACTGTTGACCGCTTAACGATTTTATTTACTACAAAAATAAGAAATATAAATATTTAATCGCAGGCATCCCATTGACGGAAATAAAACAAAGAAAAATGATACTTAAACCTATGAGAGTAGGTCGTCTAATGCATAGGGATTTTATAATGACATTGAGACTTTATGTATAAAGTCTAACTTTTGGAATATAGGCGCTTCCGTTAAAACATTATTTTTTACGTACGTGTGTACGCGTACTTTTTTTGTCGTTCACACTTAAACTTAAACACTATGAAAATCAAAGTAGTCAACAAAAAAAACCTGCCAAATGGAGTCGGACTTGCATACTAAGGGTTCCGTGCCAATTTTAACTGAATTAGAGATCCACTTACTTCCACTTAGCCAAAATACCACAATATTTTTTAAAGCAAATATAACTTTGTTTTTCATAGTATTTGTATGAATAACAAAGCTGTGAGATTATTGAAATCTGATTTATCTCTAAAACTACTAGTTCGATCTCGTTCAAACTATTTTTTGAAGTGAAAACTTCTTTAGCGGCGTTGAGCACTTTTGTGGGATGGGGGAAAAATGTGAAACTCGCGTCAGGACACGTGGGCTGATCGAAAAACCGTAAGACGGTTGGCGAAATTATGGATGTAAGTTGATTTTTCTGAGAGATAAACTTTTTAATGTAATTTAATATAATATAAATTGTAATGTTTGTGTACGATAGCGCAATAAATAAATATTGTATTCTATAAAAATATTATTATTATTATTATTATTATTATTATTGTATTATTATTATTTTTATTATTTTTATTATTATTATTATTGTATTCTATCACAAAAAATGATAGTACTTTTATATTGATAATAAGAGCAATTCATTCAAAATTATTCCCTAACTATTCCAAAAAATCAAAAATGCACAACGTTGATATTCAAGTTTTCACTTCTGCCGGCACTCCCGGAGTGCAATTTTTGTTTTTTATTGAAAGCTTTTGTCGAGATCTACATATGTATATTTTTCAAAATTTACACTCGCCCGTCCATTTTACCACTTTGGAAGCTTCCATCTCTCAAAATGGTTTTAAGAACCTCGATGTCCTAACAATGATTTGACGAAAAAACATTTTTAGGTTTTAGTTTCACGGAAGTAAGTGGATTACTGAAAACTCGGTGGACTCGTGAAACGTCAGTGCACGAATTTGACTCGCACTTAGCCGGTACTACAGTCTTGAGTGCTGAAAACTTAGTTTTCAGCACTCAAGACTGTAGTGAAAAATCTTACTACTAAATTTGAAACTATTACTGGTGTTATATCCGACAGAGGGTTTAGCATGACATTAGATGTTATGGATACCTAAGTTTAAAATCAGGTGTAACTTATACATATAGAGTTTTTTACAGTACCTAATAATAACGACTATAATAAAGGAAATAAATATGTCAGTAATTTTAAAATACAATCTTATTTATTTTCTATCTTCAGTGGGTATATTTTTAACCGACCTTAAAAAACGAAGGAGGGTATACCATAGACTCTATATGTTTTTTGTATGTATGTTACCTCTTATCTCAGTCATTTGTGATTTTTATCGCCAAATCGGGATCTGATGATGGGATCTTGGTGCATTCGAGGGAAAACCTCGAAATTAAAAGGCATGTTTAGAGTTTTCGTACTAGAATCTTAATGAAGACTTGTTGTTGCACCTGATTTTGACGACCCGTCTGGTGTAGTGGTCGAGAAATCGCCTACTACGCAGCGGATTGCGGGTTTGATCCCCGCACAACACAACCATTTGTGTGCAACATGTCTGTTAGTATTGATCTGGGTGTGTATATCACGTATGTATTTACAAACAAAAAAGTATTTATGTATTATATCCGTTGTCTGGCACCCATAACAGAAGCTTTGAGTAGTTTACTTTGGCACTAGATGGCGATGTGTGGGAATGTCCAAAGGAAAGGATATTGATAGTCGAACTTGTGTGGAGCTGAGCTGATGGTGGAACTTCTAAACGCTTAGGAGTTCAGTGAATTTAACAACAGAACTTATAATAAGTAATTTATAGATTATTATGTACTTAAGTATTAAAGTGCAACCCTTGAAAGATGATGCTTGAAATGGCCAAAGCGATGGCACCGACTCCAAAAAGAAATCGATTGCCTTAAATGGAGTCCTTACCTTTAAGAGTGAAGAGTTTATTTAAGACTGTAGTGCATTTTGGTTTTGAAGTCGGTTTTTACTTTTTCAATGTTATAGTTAGCATTTTAAACAAGCTTTAAACTTGAAACACGCCTATAACCCTTGCCCTCTAAACACTGTCTGTCTAATAACATCACAAAGCTTTTTTCACATCTGAACTGGAAAAAAATACACCGTGACGTCTTGTGGAAGTTCCACCCAACACAATTCTAATGACCACAAAAATCATTAATTTATTCATTGTTTTGATAAAATGTCGTGTTATATAAATATCAAATTTACTGCTGGATTATATGATCTTCATATAAAACAAATGAAACCTACGGTAAGAGTGACTGCATTGAAAAAAATATAGATCATATCTGTGACGGTTGGCGGTGGACATTCGAAATTTCGATGGTTTATATTTATTTTATCTTTTTATTGCAACTAACTCGCCAGATAACTAGACGTTATGAGTTTATAGTCGTCGCCGTCCGGGAATGGCGCGTAATCTATGGCTGTCTATACCCATCTATGGGCGATGTTCTCGGCATTTGAGATCAAGGAACATTCTGGGCATTTCGAGCACTGTTCGTCGGCTGCATAGTTTTGAATATTAAAGTGAGACCGCTTACTTCAAACCAATTTTACAGTCTAGACTTATAAAAAGAACAGGAGATTCCATAATATCTGTAACAAATTATTATTATTTTCAGCTAAAGTGAAAGAAAAACCAGTCAATTTCAAAGGGTTATCATGTTGAACTTACTTGCAAAATATTCAGTAGATACCCTTGTACAGTCGCCAGCACATCAGGCTACCCACTTTTGTTGCAAACTAGCCCTTATTACAACTGCATAAAAAACTGCAGTGTTAACCTTAACGTGATGTTGTCCTTACATAAATAAATCGGGTTGCACAAATATTATTGGCACTACCTAGTATCGAGACAAACCTATCCAGATTTTCTTGACATTAACCATAAATTACAATCATATTTGTATAGTATACCTTTTCATCAAGTAATAAGTAAGAAAGAGATCACGTATAGGTAGACTTATGCAAACCTGCCTATGCAAATGCAAAATTAGATGTAATGGTTTAAAAGTTTTTGAGGAACGCGTTATAATTACCCTAGAGTTTTCTTCCTGTAGGTTCACAACGTTAGAACATAGCGTTTATTAAGTTTTCTTTACAAAATAAACAATACCACCGTAAGAAGTGTGACATATAAAGCGTCGTGCGTCATGACCTTGCGATTCTGGGCACTGATTAATTAAGGTTCCAATGTCAGCGCCGCCTGTGGCTAAACTAGGCACTAGTGATGCAGAAACATAGTTTATACAGTTTTATCGATAGTTTTCAAAAATATATCACGGGTTATGGATCTGTCATACAGAATGCGATGCAAATACAAAATTGACCGGATGGCTGCGTTTATAGCTGCATTCATCAAATTTCAACTCTAATTATAATAATGTTATAATAATGGACATCAATCACATACTTTGCTCTGATCCCAAAGTAAGTAGCTAATGCACTTGTATTAAAGAAATCAGAAACAAGGTGGTAGCACAACACCCAGTCACCGAGTCAATGTAGAAATTATTGATTTCTACATTGACCCGACTGGTAATGAAGCATCAACGCCATGAAACCCAGCATAAGTACGCTGGATTCAACCACTACACCACGAAGGGCGTCAGGAGGAATGGGTTGGATGTTTGTGAAAACAATACTATTGCTGAAGTCTATTTTATCCTTCGATTATGTATAGCTGTAGAGTTTGGTACTTTAATGGTCAGTTAAAAAGCTATTTACCGGTTTTGAAAAAGGAGGTTGTTATTTATTCTTCATTTTAAGTCATGCACTTAGCTTATAGAGTCAACGAGCCAGTAACTACACGTTGGATTTTCGTCTCTACTGTATCCATATACACAGATATATATCGATATCGATAGGTATGGCTATCAAACTACAAAACAAATTAAGTACTGGGTAGAAAATTAATTGCAAATAAGAGTAGTGCGTGGGTTCCATATTGACTAGTTTGTGTGCAACTAATTTGTATGCTCTACAAAGCACCGTGAATGTAATATTGAATTATTTATAGAGTCTGACACATGAAAGGTGGCATCAGAGGGTATCTATCATAACACAGAATTTTTTGATATCGAATTTCATTTCACAGAAAACTATTCAATGAATGTTGATATCTTTTTTTCTTGTTTAATCGAATAGTTATTTATCGTCGTTTCATAACATCGAATAACAATTCACCAAAAAAATGTTTTGCAACTGTTTTGTTAAGCAGAATAACGATATACCAAACTAATGTTTCATAGAATTATTAAGTTATCGATATAACCTTTCATAAAAACTTGTTTCAATGTGTAACGGTTCCCATATATTTTTGCATACACATGCAAGTAAGAAGGCATGCGCATGCATATGCATATGCATGCAAGTAAGAAGGCATACATGCATGCAAGTAAGCATGCATAAAGGCATACATGCAAACAGGCATGCATGCAGCAAGCAAGCAGGCATGCAAACAAGCAGCATGCATTAGGATTTCCTCGTCTCCGGCGCTGCGGGAATAGCAGCCTCGTCGCCCTTGCGTAACAAGGCGCAGTCACCCACGCTCGCCTACGCAGCTTCGGCTTGCTGGTCGCCTTCGGCGACCAGCCTCAGCCGCTCCAGCTCGCGCGGGTGCCTACACCTTGTTACAGCGGGTGGAGGCTGCTCTCCCTCCGCGCCTCCGGCTTTTGAATTACACTCTAGTATCGGGCAGACTAGTACCACGGCGAGGAGACCACGGCGAGTTGGGATTAACGTAGTTTATTTATTAGATCAATATTTATAGCAGTTATGCTTTAAATTGTCTATTAATAAAGAATGCAATATAAGATTAGTAACAAATTCGTTTGGAAATACGGACTCTAGTGAAGTGAAATTCGATGTTTCAAGAATTCTGCATATTGAAACTTACGTGGAAATAAAATTATGGGTAACAAAATAGAAAGCTAACGTTACTTCGATAAAATACGTAATTTATGAAAAGAAGTAACGATGAAGTAAGTTTGTAGATAATAAGCATTCGAGTAAATGAAATTGTGATGTAACAAGATTCTAGAATATGTTGAATATTATTTTGAAACATCTGCGAATCGTTTTATGGGAAATGAAAATCGATGAATAAAATTGCGATTAAGTGATGGGTTCCCGGCATCAGAAAGGAACTGAGATTTAAAAAAATAGCTGGAAACACTGTATTTCACAGAATTTTCAACTTGATACTTTTTTAGGGTTCCGTACCTCAAAAGGAAAAAACGGAACCCTTATAGGATCACTTTGTTGTCCGTCTGTCCGTCTGTCTGTCAAGACCCTTTTTCTCAGGAACGCGTGGAGGTATGAAGCTGAAATTTATATCAATTACTCAGGTCTACTGTCCCTTGAAGCTGTGAAAAAATCAAACTTCTAAGCCAACGCAATCAAAAGATACAGCCGTTTATGCCGCAAATTTTCGCCACTTGCAAGGGAATCAAAACCTACAGGGTGCTTCCCGTGAACTCAGAATCTTGAAATTTGGTACAAAGCAACGTCTTATAGCATAGATAAAGGAAAAATTACGAAAACCATAAATTTTTAGTTACATCACATAATATATTTTTTTTAAATAATTTTAAACTTACTACCCATTTCCTCATAAACGCGTAGAGGTATTAAATTGAAATTCATACCAAATACTCAGGTCTATAATATCTTTAAGCTGTAACAAAATCAAACTTCTATGTCAACGCAATCAAAAGAAACAGCAATTTAAGCTGCATATTTTGAAACTCGCAAGTACTCGCAAGGGAATCAAAACCTAAAGGGTACTTCCAGTCGACCTAGAATCTTGAAATTTGGCATGAAGCAACGTTTTATAGCACACATAAAGGGAAAATTCTAAAAACCTTAAATTTTTAGTTACATTACAAAATATATATTTTTTAATAAATATAAACTTATTACTTTTTTCCTCATGAACGCGTAGAGCTATCAAGTTGAAATTCATATCAAATACTTAGATCTAATTGCCTTTAACCCGTGAAAAAAAAAACTAAGTCAACGCAAAAACGCAAAACGCAAAAGTACAACCATTGATACCGATTGTCGTAATGAACGAACTTTGTAAACCTTGCAGGTTTGTACGGAACCCTCGGTGCGCGAGTCCGACTCGCACTTGGCCGGTTTTTTTCATTAATCTGACTCTAATAAAGTGTTGATAAACTTTTATCTCATATTTTACGACTTTAAGTTTTGAATATTTAAATTTGTTACCTACGTTACCAAGATTATGATTGACTATAATACTGGCCTTACAAAAGAACACCTTAGTTATTAGAAAGGACAGGTAGTTATATCAAGTGTAGTTTACTATGAATCATTTTACATCTGTTTTAAATCGAAAATATATATATATATATATACATACAGGGTGACTTTTTAATCAGTACCGATATTTTGTGTAAAGACTCCACTGATGAATATGAACAACTTTTACTATGGGGCCAATAGTGAAATCGAGAAAAAAAAATCAGTTGTTCCATACAAAAGTTCAATTGGCGCGCGGTCGAAATGTATGGAACAGCTGATTATATATCTTTTTTTGTCTACATGAAACTCATATTTATCTATTTTTAATAAAATGTAACTTTGAAAAATATAAATAGATAAAGTAATAACTATTTTAAACAAACAAGTTTTGTACCGATATTGTCCATAGGACCTTATGTTTTTAGGGCGGATGTTTTCTGTATTAAGAAGGTTAAGCCAATCTTTTGACCTTTTTAAATATAATTTAGTTAAACATAATTTACTTCGTGAAATTTAGCTGAGAGCAAAGTTGTTATAGTTATTATGCATGGGCGAATCACGCAAATTCGGTCAGCCACTGTCGTAATATCATAAGCAGGTACTCAGCAATAATTTCTTATAGAGAACTGTCATTACTGGCCAAAGGTCAGATCAGATTAGGAATTCTCTCGAAGAACCATATTCGTCTGAGTAATATCCAATACCTTAAAGGGCCGTATTCATAGTTCCTCGGATAACATTCCTGCGCGATTGCTCTATATTTCTAAAGAACGTGCGACTTTGCAGTTAGTAGGATGTATTGATATTTGATGTGTAATATAATAACCATGTTGTTAAAAGAAAACTGAAAAGAGCTTATGTGGGGGAGGCCTATGTTCAGCAGTGGACGTCCTTTGCCTGATAATGATGATGACGATGATGACAAGGACTCCTGAGCCAAGCAGTGAAAACACTATTGCTTAACATATCAATAAAAAAAATATGACCTGGTTCATGGCAATGGCAATGGAAATAATTCACATACGGACGTTCATTTCGTATGACGTATTGAGTAGACAGATACCGCTTAAAATAAGAACTTATTCAGATATTGTGAAACAAGCCGTAAGTATTATTACTTCCACATGAATGATGACACAAGCAATGATTTACAAAATAAGTGGTGAAAAATAATACTTATTAAGTTATTTCAAAACTATTCACCTGAAAATATCTTTAGTAAAAAGTCAAGCTCTATTTATACCTCATTAGGTACACCTAATCGCGTCTGTCTCAATGATGCTGAAATTGTTTTTTAGGCGTGGAACGACATTAAGTAATTTAATTTTCGCTTTCACCGAGTTGTTTCAATATAAAGATGACTTGAGCAAAATTTTTATAGAGATAGTGTAGGATGCTAGAACACTAAATTTTTAACCGAATTCAAAAAAGGAGGAGGTTATCAATTCGACTGTATGTTTTTTTTTTATCATTATTTTTTTTGTATGTATGTTACCTCATATCTCAGTCGTTTGTCGACCGAATCGAAAAATTTTTTCGCTTACTTAGAGGGTGTACTTTCTAGTTGATCCCATTTTTTCCATTTCGGGATCTGATGATGGGATCTTGGTGTAATCGAGGGAAACCCTCAAATTTTAAAGGCACGTATAGTATTTCTTTAATAGAATCTTAATTATGACGTGTTGTTACGTCTAATAGTCAACATCTTGTGGGGCTGAGCTGATGGTGGAACTCCTTAACGCTTAGGAGTTCAGTTATTGTAATGACGAAACTTATGATAGGTAATTTGTAGCTTCTTAAAAAAATGAACCATAAGGTGCAACTCCCCCCCCCCCTCTTATGTAATCACTAAAAATGAAGAAATAAAATAAACTTTAAAAAAAAGTAAAAAACCGACTTCAAAACCAAAATGCACTAAAAAGTCTTAAATAAACTCTTCACCATTGAAAGGAAAGGAATCCGTTTTAGGCAAACAATTTCTTTTTGGAGTCGGTGCCATCACTTTGACCATCAAGCATCAACTATCACAGCACCGACTCCAAAAAGAAATTGTTTGCCTAAAACGGATTCCTTTCCTTTCAATGGTGAAGAGTTTATTAATGACTTTTTAGTGCATTTTGGTTTTGAAGTCGGTTTTTACTTTTTTTTAAAGTTTTAATCTTATCTTTTTTCTAATATTTAAAAAAGCCGTTTTAGTTACACCACTTTTACGAGCTGGAGAACTAGCTGGAGAAGCGGTAAACGATTTTCACGATTTTCACTTAGCCGCCCTGAATAGGATATAGGGAGAGACTAATTTCGCTGGGGCTGGCCTACATTTAATAATATAATGAAAGTCTCAAAAATAGTTACAAGCCAAGATAGAGCATCACTAGGGCTATCTGAATTACCCCCATGTAGGTAAGAATGTTTCGCGATTATTGGGAGTTCTCGAGTTCAGTCGAGTAACAGTGGTAACATAAGCTACAGCTTGTCACTATATCTTTAAGAAACGAGCCTGCTTTTGAACTGCTTATCGTAAGGGGAAGATCTACGGGATAATTGTCTCGGAGCGATTAGCGGCGCCGCAGAACCACACGTCTCGTTAGTGCACAGAATACTCGGCCTCCTGTAGGACTTAATTTGGGTCTTGTTAACTATCATACACATCATTGGTCTTGAACGCAGATAGGGTAAACGGTGTTATGTTAAAACTTTCTTTAGGTAGTATTCTGTAAGAGCCAAAATCGATTGCACCTCGCGTCGTCGTTCGTTTGAGTCGACGCCCGTTTTCGTGTCGTGTGAGCAAGCGATTTTGGTTTCTGGTAAAGCACGAAAGATTTTAACCGCACAGGATATCCTTCAAGACTTTAAGCAAGCAAGCTTAAGGAAGAAAACATCGTGTTTATTTATTTCAGGAAATTTTGTTATTAAAAGATAATAGCTAAGTACAATGGTCAGACAAAGGCATAATTTACGAAACGAAATTGCTCTCAACAACTCTGTTGACTACTCGTTAGTTGTTTTAGTAGTCATCAACCTCTTAAATCTCATTTTTAATCAAATGAATACCGGGTGTAAGGCTAAACCATTAAAATATAGGATAAAATTCATTCGGAAATATCTCAATTTTATTTGCAATGAAATACAGTCAGTCAGCCATCGATATCAGTTCGGCGGATTATAACTTTTCAATTAAATTACTAGCCGAGAAAGTAAAATTGAGGATTTTCGGATCCGCACGCCCAAACCACTTAATATTAAAAGTGATTTCGTAAATTAATATTTCATAGCGGATTACCGGAATATAATAGAAAAGTTACGGTCTGTTTCACAATGTCTTAAGGTTTCAGCATTATTATCTGTCCACTACTTCTTAATTGTCCATGGTGATACAGGCTTTAAGAAGATAATATAAATTGAAAATTCATAATTAATAGCTCATGTAATGCTGTTTTCAGATGCGAAGGTAACTTAAATCAAACTGTCTGAGTAGCAGCAAAAAAGAAGCATCCTGTTGCAAAAGCCGCCTCAACATATTGATTTTATCAGACAAACACTTTAGGTAAATACAAACATACATACAACACAAAGTGTCTACAATTCTACACACATTTAAGTTTTCTAGTTACCCTGCGGTGAGCCAGCTAGCGTGGCCCGAGTGCCAGACTGTTGCTAAACAAATAATACCCATTTTGCTGCTGAATCGGCTGAGTTAAATGAATTTGGTCTAACTTAATGTTAGCGAAACGTTCAGCAATACATGCGAGTTGTTTATTACTTTTGTTTTGTTTAAAATTCGCAATAGGCATGGAAATAATTGCTACTTTTTTTTCATTTTCATTTAATGAAATTTTGATTTTTTTATAGGAAATCACATGCGAAATTTAATTTCCAATGTTTTTTTTCTCAGTGTGAATTGCGACGCGAGCACGCGACTAATGAATTTCATATGAATTCCACTGTACGAAAATAATGTGATTCTTGAACCGACCCGCTACAAAATCATAACAAAATGATCTCGACTTTACGACTATGAGTTTAAAAATATTTTTTAACTGCTGAGCGTCGTTAGTCAATGTGACCGCATAGATAGAGCATGCTCATTCCTACTCGCTCCCTCACGCTCAAGGATTTCGCCTTCTACATTTCATTCGTCAAGAGTGAAATCCGTATAACATTATAATTTCGCAGAGTGCGATTTATAGCAGTCTATATGAAAAAAGTAGCAGGTGTGAACAATGAATTTCATTTCATATGAAATTTCATCTGCTATTCATGAAATGTTTCATGCCTGATTCGCAAACGTGTGAGATGATGAGGATTTGTTTTAAGATAAATTGCGAACGGTTGCGAATAACATCTTGAGGTTATTGACGTCGCAAGTTAAATAATTGTTTCAAAAATTTTCAGTCGCAGTGAGAAGCAGCTCGCAGTCAGGAATTGGATAGTGCTATTCAATTAACAAAGCCTTGGAAAGCATGATAAGTCGACATCTCATCTCTTCGGCAATATTGGATAGCCATATGATGAAACGGGGGACCGACGACTAGCTCTGACTATTAATGATGTAACAACAAAAAATGCAACAAAAAATGGTTAATGGTGTTAACATATAAATATTCCTGTGTACTCAGATAACCTCTTTGAATGCTGACGAGACATCGTTACATCAGTTGACATCTTAAAAGATAGCTATTTACAAAATTGGTGCGCCTCTGTAAGGAATCACTCCATTAGGGGGTTTGTAATACGAATAAAATGAACCATGTCCTTTTGAAATCGGCGTCGTCATTCTTTACATTTCCGTCTGCTTTCATGTAGAAAATAATTCATTTATGTCTTGTCTATCTTACATGACATGCACCAATCTTCATTTCCTTTGTACATAATTTATATAAGGGTAAAATAAAATAAAAAATCCTTAAAAATGTTCCATTAAGGGTCTTGTCAAACTAAGTTAAAAAAACATACTCAAAGGATTTACTACATTGCAACACACCTTTCACCTCTCCTGTTCAGATAAGAGAACTTTCATGTGTAGATAGCCGGGTGAAAAATAGATTTTCATTCCTAGGGTGGAAATTAGTTTGTTATTCCTTCTAATCGTATTTAGATAGCAGTATTAGTAGTGTAAGTGAAATATCATGGCATGCAAAATTTGAAGTTTTTATTTCTCGCAGAACTACATAAATATTTCATTATCACTTATATGCATAAACTTACAAGCATTTAAATTCTTTCCTCACAGTCGAAAAGAAATCCAAGGAAAAATAGTATGTTTAACTGAGGTAAGAGCACCTATTTCACTCTTGAATTATTACCTGAAAGAAGGAAGAATATCTCGAGTGAAATAGGTCCCTTTTCCCCTTGTATAAAAATCTACTAATTTTAGTAACACGACCTTAGTGTGAAACCTATGAAATATGTATACATTAATTTAATTAATCTACCACAAATAATGTTAACTGTATCTACTCACGAAACAAAATAAACTTGCCGTGTTAGGTTGTGTTCAAACTTATCACTTTGTCGAATTATCAACAAAGGAAGTTATCTTCGGGTCGTGTGAAGATTTCAGAAATTGCGGATTAATGAGATTGTCCCACATTGGGGCATGAACTCTAACTGGGCTCGACGTGACTGCCTGAAGTGCTCCATGTTTGAAGTTAACAACCATAGTCATTTTATCTATACTATTAATATTATAAAGTGTTATAGTTTTGTTTTTGTTTGAACGTGCTAATCTCAGGAACTATGGGACCGACATTAGAAAATATTGTTTGTGTTAGTGTCGATTTTACCAACGTCAGTTATTTGATTTATCTGGTTGAATAAGTAAAAAAACTACCGATTTTAAAATAACATTTGCATAAATGATTGTTGTCAGCAATCATTATTATAGGTGACGCGTTCAAATTAGGCGTTTAAATGAGCGTTTTGTATAGTATACGATGAAAATTCCTTTTCTGACTTTGGTAAAATCAAACCTTAGACAGTTTATTTATCGGGTAAGGCTACAGACTATAAACTATAAAACAATACGCCACGACTTTATGGTAGAAAATATGTACAATAAAAACGCGTGGTCAAACCGCGGGAGAATAGGAAATAAATAATGAAGACGGAGCGTCTCTAAAAGTGAAGCCCCTTTTATCACAGGGGACAAAATGAAAAAAAAACTTAAAATTACTTCTCACTTTCTTGTGTAATAGATACAAGCGATTTAAAATAGGGCCGTATTCCATGGAGACATTCGATAATGTGCAGGTGCTGTTTATTGCATGATCCCGTATAGTATACTCCTTTTAATGCTAATAATTACACGAACATCCCGGGTGCAGGGACCTGCAAAACTTGGATATATTGTTTTATTGATCCAGTTTTGACATTGAATAGGGCCTTTTTCACTTCTAAAATGAAGCACCTGCAAAATGTGCAAAATACTGCCATGTACATCAGAGATTCCTGCGGTATACAGTAATGCAGGGCTACCGCAGAACTGACTGCCGTGGGAAATAGCCCAATAGACATCTGTACTGAGTATCAGGTGATCATCGTAATTGGAAAAAAAAAACATTACACAATTTTTATTTCGTTTTTTGACTCGACTCAATTATGTGGTAATCGATTACGGCTACGGTGGCCAGTCACATCGACTAACCGACTGCGCGGGACATATTATAGTGCACAAGTGTGTGCACAGGTGCACTCTCTATTCCTTTCACTCTGATAGCCCGATGGGACAGCAATCTGACACGACTGGAGATAGTTCAGGCGCAGAACCAACGGCTTTACGTGTTTTTCCGAGCCACGATGGTGAAACACCGCCAACTTTCAAGTGCTACTCTAAGAATTTCTGAACAGAAAAACTCAGGTACATGTTTTTTTTGACCCGACCCGGGGATCGAACCTCGGACCTCTGGCACAGCCGTCGCTTCAAAGTGCGACCCTCTTACCGCTGCGCCATACCATCGAGGCAGTTAAAAAGTACCAAGGAAGGCAAAAAAATAACAACTTGTTTTACGTGAAAATCTTAGCCTACTTCATGTGAACGGAACTTGACAAATTCTATTACCACCTTTACTTGACGAGGGCAGAGGCCTTAAGTGCTTTCGACTTGTTTCAACCTAATCTCGTTAACTTGTTAATTGTTCAAAACCTTCTGTTAGAGTTTCCTGGATTTCTCGCGAAAAAGAAAAGCGTTTCAACAGAGCAATTAAATATTCATTACAAGTGAAATTGATAGGTACACGGGTATCCTGCCTTTTCGCAGAAACTTCTTTGGCTGAATTTTACTTACCATACAACTTTTCTCCAACGATTTCCAAATTTTATTTATGATAATACTAGTTAACCCAGCGAACTTTGTTTATCATAATCATAACTTTTGTTTCGCCCCAAGCACGGCCCCGTCCAGCCCCATAATTTTAAAAGGTAAGCGGTCCCAGTGAAATTTGTTTTCGCCCCGGCCCCGTCAAACGGGATAAAAAGTATCCTATGCCCTTTTCCTGGGTCTAAGCTACCTAGTTTCAGCCAAATCAGTTTAGCCACTCAAGTTATAAATAGTGTAATTAACACGGCTTTCTTTTGTATACGAGTAAAAATATTTCATTTGGTAGAATTATGGTTAGGCTGATTATTAGAATGCCACAAAATGTTTGTATAATTTTTGACAAATGATAAGTTTTGTCATTTACAAATCTTACTTAAAAGACAAATAACGTTTCATCAGTGTAACAGTTTTCTTTTATACCCAAAAAAATGTTTAATGCTTAAACAATAAAATTACTATATGAGATTTTTGGTATTTGTTCATATGCTTAATACCTGGATGGGGCTTTGCTTTATTTTGTTTAAGACTACGAGCGAAGTTTTTAAAAATGAGATAAGATATACTCCTTTTAAAAAAAATGACGTGGTTATCTTATTAGGGACATAAAAAACCGGCTAAGTGTGAGTTGGACTCGCACACTAAGGGTTCCATGCCAGGGATCCACTTACTTCTACTTATCCAAAATACCACAATATTTATTGACAGCAAATGTAACTTTGTTTTTCATAGTATTTGTATGACGAACAGATTTATTCCGGTCTGATCCTTATGGTGGTGATCCACCAGGGGATCACTATTATTTTAAATATTTTTTTATTCCGGACTGATCCCCCTTATTGTCATCGCATTTTTTGATTTTAGTTTCATGTATGAAAGCCCCCCCCCCCTTTTTTTTTGAGAATCGTAAAGCGGTTATCAGGATACATATACCTACTAAGTTCCAACTGTGTAGTACTAATAGTTTTAGAATAAAGTGACTGTGACATACTGACGGACAGACAGACAGACTTGACGAAACTATAAGGGTTTCGTTTTATTCCATTCAGCTACGGAACCCTAAAAATAAGCTATTTAGGGGTTTCTCTCAACACCGATATATGTTTAAAATCACGAAGATTTGAAGTATTATCTTTGTAACCAAGGTAATTAACAACTGTATTATTATTGGTCAAGTAAAGAAATGCCTACTTGCTATCAATTTTTTTCCCCTTGAAAATTACAATGCTACTGTTCCTACGAGTTTCCTACAAGCTTGATTCAATTAATTGCATCTTGGCGTCAGCTGTCTTATTGAATGACAACTACGATAAGGTCGCATTATACTTTACCTACTAGTATCAATAAGATATTTTTTGATTGTAAACGTTTGAATAACAGACCCTAACAGTAATAAGATCTTTGATAAAGGACATGGTTTTCTTGTTTTGCTGATAATGCGTGCGTAGACATTATACATTATAATTTGCAACTCAAGTCATATCTAATATAAGTTTATTTATTCTTTGTGACAAAACACTATAAAAAAAGTAATTATAAACTAATTCAAAGTTCATCATAGTGTTTCTCTGCTGAATAAAATCAAAAAGTCATTTTTGAATCACTCGCTTGAATATGGCAAGTGTCAATAAAAATCACGCGAAATATAGACGTTAGTACTCACAAAATTTAGTTATATTTTATCGAAACTCTCCCGTGTGGAATGTATAATATTTTTCATTGGAAAATCGGACATTAATCAATGAATAACACACGCCATCTTGAAGCGAATGATTCAAATAGATGCCCAGATACTTCCTCTCCATCTTAATAACTAAGTATTAAGAACGAGATTTAAACATGACGGATCTTAACACGTAACACAAATATAATAATAATATTTCGTGTTTAGTAAAAGCTAATAGAGAAAGAATAAAATTTAATAAAAGCTTATATGAAAAAAGCCAGTTTGTGATGAATGCCAAACCATAAAGGATGTGTATCACGTTATGATGGAGTGTAACAGCAACGAGGCTGAGAGATTTCAATTCTTCCATGACATCAACTATACGAATGAAATTGGTATGTCTAATAGTATTTTGTCTAGCCCGTTTTCTGACGAAGCAATGAAATTATATAATCTTACTGGTTTAGAATGTTTTAAACACTCACAGTGTCATATTTTATATTCACGAAGATGAAATAATAAACCAAAAATTTGCGCACGGGCGGGACTTCAACCAGCATTTTCTGACTAACCGGGCCAAACGCTCTACAAATTGTGCTACCGTGCCGTCTGTCGGACACTGCGAAATTTGTGGTCTCTTATAAGAGACCACACATTTCGCATACTTAATACAATTTTCGTATACGGATACGTCATTATGCGTGACGTTTAGCGCCATCTACCAGCCTGTTTATGCAACAGTGAGCCAAGTAGTTATTCTTTACAGAATAAATTTAACTTAGAAATTGATGACGTTCGCTATCTAATGGTTTAGAATGTTTTAACACTCACGGAGTCATATTTCATATTCATTTTAATAAATATGAAATATGACTCTGTGAGTCATTTCATGTGAGTGATATATAATTTCTTATTTCATATTCATAAATATGAAATAAGAAACCAAAATTTTTTTGGTTTCTAAGAAAAAACCCTCCTTTAAAAAAAGGATTAGACACTAGCAGTCCCCCGCGACTTAGCCCGCGCATTTTGAGTTTGTTCCGTCACCTCCGGTCGCAGCGTGATGTTTTATAGCCTACCTCGTTTTTAACATCATAAATATATTATTATTTAGGCAACCCTGTCCATTAACTGCCACTACCACTCTGCCAAGAGTGTCCGACTAAGAAGAGAGTAAAACGGGCCGTTTGTTTGACGTTTCTTAAATCCTTGAAGTCTGTAATTAATTACATTTTTGTTTTTATAGTATAGGCATACGCCCGGATAGCGTAAGACACGGGTTTCGTCTGGCACAGCCAAAGTTGCTTTTTACAAGTGCAATTTAAATCTAAGTCCGTCTCCTTCATTCCTTCAAGAAAGAGAGCACGAACCAACAAATAATTAAAATACCGTCATTTTCGTACGAAGTTATGGATAGGTACTTGTCTGTTACTGATTACTTATAAAGACACTAGCGGTCCCCCGCGACATCATCCGCGCATTTTGGGTTTGTTCCGTCACATTTTTTTTAAATCGTTTTTTTAGCGCGTTCAAACAAACTAACAAAATCGATTAAAAACGAGTCTTACGCAGCCCTTAAAGTGAGTGGCGACGGAGAGCCGCAACCCTGCCCAACAAAAGCCTCGACCACCTTTTTTTTTAACGTCAGGAAATGCTAATTACGCACCGTTTCTCTCCGTCGGGGAACGGAGGGGCGTGTGTGGGACACCCTCGAATTCGGGTATACCCACTAAAACCTGACGACGCCCGTCGCGTTTGTTGGCTGTAACAGCAGGGGCCGCGGTATCTCAACAGTCCCGCGACTATTGCCAGCAACGTCCAATCTCTAGCAGGAGGGCGGATCTCCAGTAGAGGGAGGACCAAAGTCCTCAGTACATCCTCTGCCTCATCTGATAAATCAGAGGGGTGCCGGGAGTCCAAAGACTTTTAGTGAGCCGCCGCTCGATGCGAGACAGACGCGATCTTGGCTTCACCTGCCGCTGGATTGCGACAGGCTACTGAGCCCCCTCGCCATGACAAGGCGTGCTCCATTCGCTGGGGAGCCTCGACCACCTTGCCAAGAGTGCTCGACTAACAAGAAAGAGAAACGGTCCGTTAGTTCGACGTTTCTTAATCCTTAAAATCTGTCTTTTTCGTTCCTTGTAGAAAGAGAGCGTTGAAATAAGCATATACTTAAAATAAGTCTAAAGTTCTTCGGATATATCACTGACTCACAGTGTGGGTACCTGCTACTAGAGCTACACTCCTTTTAGTGAGACCGCGGTAAAACAGAAAGTAGGGAGTTTTACTTGTCAGCACATTAAATAAAGATATGATGAAAAAAACATTATATAAAGAGACACTTATTTTCTAAAACGACTGAAAGATGCGTATTACAAAACAAGATAACTATCGAAAAAAAATACAACAAAAATATGTCAAAAAAATCCACTTTTCAGAAAAATATACACCTTCCTAAATAATCGAAAAAGCTACCTCCTTTTTTAAGGTCTTTCGAATAACTTAGGTATATTTACGTCATTATTAGGTATTATTTACGTCAAATGAATGGCTTAGCAACCTTCAATTCATTGCTTCATCAAATATGGTATAATGTAGAAAGTTATGTTTATTACTTAACTAAAGCCTCGAAATGTTAATAATGAACTTAACTATGTTCCGTGCTTGCTTAATATCGGAAGTTATCAAAGTAATTTCTGATTGACGTCAATAAGGGCCAGCTGTAATCCTTCTGATATAGGAGCTTATGCTGTTATAATACTGGTATAATTGGCCTCGAAACCCAGACCGGACCGTATTTAGAATTTCTAAAATGGAAAGTGTTGGAAACCCAAAAGTAAACGCTTTCGTAGGACTTGGCAGAGGCAAACGCTGACTAGTGCTGATTGTCAGCGTGTTCAAGCTTTAAATTCAGCGCTTTGTTGTGCTACCATTTTGTTTTTATTTTTAAGAATTTATTAATGGCAGCTGTCACTCAGCCAGCGACCTCCATTGTTTTTGCAAGTGTTGCAAGGTCCGTAGAAAAAAACTTCCAAATTCGAATTGGTTTCAGGTTTGAACGTAATAAAACTACCGTCAGCATCAAATGAACGCCTGAACATATACTCGTTGTAGGTACCTACTAATACTCGTAATCATAGGTAGGTATTTAGCAATAGCGATTCGCGACTAAAACTCTTCAATTTGTACGGACAACAACACGTCAAGGTAAACACTGCGGTATCTTATGCAGTTGTAATAAGGGCTAGTTTGCAACAAAAGTGGATAACCTGATGTGTTGTCGACTGTACTTGAAAGTAACAAACATTTCTGTGCTGTGTCAGTATTATTCTGTGTGTTTTGTACCAACATGCACTTGCACTTAGTGTTTTGAAACGCCCTGTCTACAACACGAGTTTCTACATCGGCTATGAGAACCGCGTGGCAATTTCAAGATTTTTTACTAGTGGAGCCATCCTGTCCACCCGGGTGTGAAGCAGGCGTGAAAACATATGGAATTCTCTTGTAAGCAGATACAGCGATCGGATGTAGCAACCAGTACATGAAAAACGATAATAATGACGTTCGGTTGCCCGTTTGTTACATTTGGTTTTTGCATGGATTTTTTGCGTGTAGTAATTTGGTCACTCTTAGTACGCCCCTGCTTTTAAACTGAAGCCGTTGATCATCGATCGAGACATTTCCTTTTTATTGGTCTTCCCGTAAATTAGAAAAATATCATGATTTTTTCCATTCATTTCGTACTTTTTTTATATATTCGAACGTTTGGGGCTTAGGTAATTAGTAAACATGGATCAAGAAAATATTAAATTGCTTATCTCGAAAGGGAATTAAGTAGTTTCTTTCTTCGATCTTTTCGGTGAAGATTAATTTATGACCCTCTCTTAAAACGCCAGTTTTTGTGAGGTGCTTGGTATTAAAAACGTTGTCTTTCAAAAAAACCTAGACCCAGAACTTTAGTTACGTTTTTTTAAAGTAAATGAGTTTGATAGTAAGGAAACAAACCCCTGAGGAGAGTATCTTGATTTTCCCAAAGGAATATCGGGAAAGTCAATGAGTGATAAACGATAGAAGTGTTGAAATACTTGAACAGAATTCGAAAGGAATTGGGTTGATCAACAAATCTGCAGCTGATTATAGGTATATTTACCAAGCTTCATACGATTAGGTCTTTGCTACTTACCACTTTTCAATGAAAATCGCATGCACACACGACACCAAAACGAGCGTTACTTCGAAAAAAGACTACGCAAAGTGCAAGCGTTTTTGGATCATAAGGTGGTAAGGCGGTAGTAACCTCGATAGTGCGTATTTTGGAACACATGCTTAAAAGTCTACTTTTTTGATAGTTATTCATGTAGTATATAGAAAATTATACGTTTCACTGATAAAGTTTCAGACGAACACAAAAGTAGTGTAAATTTTGAACTGTAGCAGCAAAAACTTACAACAAGTAGTTTATAAACGCACTGTTGGCGCCAACTTCTGTGTGCTTCACTCAGTAGGGGCCCACTGAAAACCAGCGTCAGGTTCTCCAGGCCTGGCTTATGCTGAGTGAGGTCCTCTTGGGTATAGGCGTCATAGACACACACACGCACACACACACACACACACACACACACACACACACACACACACACACACACACACACACACACACACACACACACACACACACACACACACACACACACACACACTGCAGCATGCACTGATTGGCTGGCATGGATACTTTTATGCATCGTAGTACATAAACATCGTATATTATTTTTCCTCTCATTTTTGCTTTTTTGTCTTTAGTTTTCTTTTTTTGTTAGTTATGTATAATCTTGTGTATGTGTGTGTTTGTGATGTCCTTCCAATAAATACTTTTTCTTTCTTTCTTTCTTTCTTACAAGTTCCAAATGCCTGGACTCGAGCTTCGATTTATTCCAATTACTCGTACTAAGAACTCCTATGATGGAAAATATTCGACTTCAAAGCAAGAATACCTTCGGCGATGTTCCTTTGAAAGAGGAATGTTTATTCACGAGAACGTTTCGGTACCCACCTGGGGTTTAGCCCCAATTATACCAGTATTATAACCGACCTAGATGTTATAATATGCTTCGTGGAGACCCGGTTAAGATTATGTCTGTATTGTATGACTTACGGAAAAGGGGAAGGGAAATTTGTGAATTATATTTGATAAAGTATGTTATGGTAAACAACTGGAAAATTGGTTCTGTTTCACAAATTTCTACTGCAATATTGTAATAGGGATGTTCTTTCATACATTCGCTTTTTTTGAAACTATGTATTCGACGACCTCCGTGGTCGAGTAGCTAGCACGCTGGTTCCAAGCGTCGCCATCTCGTGAGGTTCCGGGTTCGATTCCCGGTCGGGTCAATGTAGAAAACGACATTTTCTATTTTGTCTCGGGTCTGGGTGTTGTGGTACCACTGTTGTTTCCGATTTCCATAACACAAGTGCTTTAGCTACTAAGCTTGGGATCGGAGCAATGTATGTGATGTTGTCAAATATTTATTTTTTGTTTTATGGATATCTAATGGAAAATCCTTTCATTATCAAACTTAATTCCAGATACAAATAACTGAGTTTGAGTGATATTCTCATTGAGTGATATGAGTTTACGTTAAAGTTTTACTATTTTGATTGAAAAACTTATTGCAATATATATCACAAACTTCTTAAATGAAACTAGTTACAGACCATATTTGATTGCATAGGGACTTGGTTAGAGATAAGTTAGGCGTAATGAACACTTTATTACTAAAGTTATCTATAATCTCGCTTGATTATTTTGTTGCCCAAATTCAGACATTTCGATGTACGGACAACAGCACGTCAAGGTAAACACCGGTATCTTATGCAGTTGTAATAAGGGTTAGTATTTAACAAAAAAGTGTAACCTGATGTACTGGCGACTGTACATGCTTTATTGGTAGTATTTATTAGAATTTTATAAATCTGAAGAGTTACTTTCCTTTAACTACTGATCCGATTCGTTTTGAGTTATAGAGCTTATTGAGCGTTGTTTATTTATATATTCAACTTTATGCATAAGAAAACAAACGGTACAAATGGCGGACTAATTCCAAAAGCATTACGAACGCGCGGACGGAGGACGGTTATTACACATTCGTGTTTTGTATCTTCTGATTGTTTAAATTAACCTGGTTAAAACAATGTTAAACGTAAATTACACACGTTAGAACTCATTACTTGCCAAAACACGTCATAACGTGATGCGAAATGACGGAAACAGTATGTATGTAGGTACATTTCAATAGATTCGTTGACCAAATTTTAAAAACGAGTTCACACTTTAGCTCGGTAGTAAATAAATCAACAAAAACATTTCATTTTAAATTATTTAACCTTTACAATATTGAATAAAATCTAATAAATACAATTTGAATGTGTCACGAGAATATCAGAGTCACGTTCACTGCTAGACATTGACGATCACTTGTATATTTAAACAAAAAAATAATTTAATGAAGATACTATAACTAGGTAGGGCCCACTGAAAATCAGCGTCAGGTCCTCTAGGGTGCCTGGCTCATGCTGAGTGAGGTTCTATTGGTTCAGACGTCGCCGACACGCACACGCACCGCTGGCTGGCATTTGTGTGCCTGTCTGTTATATTTATATAAGTTTTTTTTTCATTGTTTTTTTTTTACATATTTCTAAATGTATGCCTGTTTTTTTTTTCTTTTTCTTTGTGTCCGAGCGTTTGTTTGTTTGTGTGTGTGTGTGTTTGTGATGTCCCTAATCAATAAAAGCTTTTCTTTCTTTCTTTCAAAATATTAACAGTATTTTTTAATAAATAAATATATATATTTATTAATACACTATAGTCTTCTGGTATCATGTTAACGCGATGATTGCTTCAAATATCATGCTAATGTTAGCGTAAATATATTTTTATACTATTGTAAGTATCATCCCTCACGGATGTGTTTATCAACAGTCTTTTGTTATACTTTTGTTTACGCGTGCGCCAGCGAGCGACCTTTTGATACGCTGTTACATAAAGAAATTAAAGGTGTACTATATATTTATACAACACAAAGACGGATATTAACATACATGTTCATAGACATATGTGTTAGGGTCGTGCAGGCGGGAATCGAACCCGCGACTGCTGAACTCTGTAGTCCGGGACGTAAACAACCGTACTATGACGGTCGTTAAATTATTGTTAAAAAAATAATAGTACCAAACTACTCCATGTATGGCACTGTCTTAATAAATTTACTTTTGACGACAAAATATCGACCATGTTGGTGCGTGGTTGGCTAAGAAACAAAACTCGCTAATTTTATTGAAAATACTTTAATCATGAATGATAGGCATCATTAAATACAATTTACTTGACGAAAATATAATATTCGGACTAAAACATTTTTATTTAGTTACTTGTCTCTGCAGTCATTAAAGGCGCATTGAGGCATTAGGACACGTATGAACGCTGACGCCATCCAAAACAGACTAAGTCAAATTGAGACCTCAATTTGACGTGAGGTGGTGTTTGCTTGACTATCTTTTAGCGTTTCACCGGTGATCTAGTTCTTAATACAATATCATTGAAACAAAGGTTTACTTTAATAAAAAGTCTTAAGAAAATGCTAGTTATTATTATTCACCTGCTACGGTTTAAGGAAAAGTATGTCGAAGGTGACAAATCCCAAATTCCATCTTTAGTTTTAATTTAAAATATGTATGAAACAGTGAGAATGATCGAACGGGTGAAATTTTTAAAAGCTCAATTGTTTCATGAAAAATTGGAATATCTAATGACTATATCAGTACAACGACGTCACATTGGTATCTTTATAATGTTTAATAAGTTAAGAGCACTTTCAAAGTAAGGCGACTTAAATAGCGCGACGGTGCCAGTGCCGATTATTTCATACATAAATGGCAGCAGCGGCGCGCGGCAGTCGCTGCTGTCGCTCTGTGTAAACTCTCTGTGACTATGTGAACGCGCACCAGAATGTAGCACTCCAAGAATTCTACATATTGAAAAAAAAAAAACTAAAATGCACTAAAACGTCTGAAATAAACCATGACCATCAAGCATCAACTATCACAGCATCGACTCCAAAAAGAAATTGCCTAAAATGGATTCCTTTCCTATCAATAGTCAAGAGTTTTTTAAGACTTTTTAGTGCATTTTGGTTTTGAAGTCGGTTTTTACTTTGTTTTAAAGTTATCTCAGATTTAAGGGACGATTCTCTGAGATGGGAGGGGGCCAAAGTATCGACACAAGTTGCATCCCAAACTAAGGCCCGTCCCCGTTCCCAGGGAATCGTTTGGTCTCCTTTTGTGAGAAGTATTACATAATAAACAAATGCCAACATGGCTTTCAAAAAAACAAATCTACTATAACAGCACTTTATGACATTGTTAATGAACAAAAATTGCTATATTTCTAGATATGACCAAGGCCTACGATAGAGTTTCTCATAAAATCTTACTTAGAAAACTCTGTGACGTGGTACATATTATTGAAATAGATTGATACAATACCAATAATAATTCTGAAAGTAGAGTGAAATCACAAATACTACCACTAGAGCCAGACTGCTCAATCCCTCAAGGTAGCGTACTTGATGCGTTTTGTTCATTATTTACATGAACGATGTTGCAAAATCTATTGACAAGAAATGCTTTTTGTATGCCGACGTTATAACTGAATGGTAAACAGACCACAATTTAGAGACTAACGTAAATAAGATGCAATTTCACCCACGCTAAAATATTCCCATTATAAAAAAAAAACATACAAAAATAGTGTAATTGACTTTCAAACAACAGCCTCCTTTTTAGGGATAGAATTTGACTTAAATATTACTTGGAAAACATATATAGATAAATTAAAAGGAAAATAATCAAGATATACATATGCCCTGTACCAACTTAAAAAAGCACAAACACAAAAACAGCAATTAGTGCCTTCTGTGCTAACGCCCATGCATGGCTAAGTTATGGGGTTAACTTGTAGGGAAACAGTGTAGAGGCAGACCGACTACTTTTACTCCAAAAGATTGTATTCGTATTATTGTAAACATCACTGACATGGAATCTTGCAAACCCAATTTAAAAATTTAAAAATATTATTGAAATCTTGCAAACGCTACTTTAAAATTTTTAATACCGTCTTTGTACATACTAGAACTTGGCAAATTTGTCCGAAAAAATAAAAGTTTTTACTCCCAAATTGACGATTTATTGCTAAAGGCCCGCAGCCTCCGACAGCGAAATCGGTTAGTCAGACCGTTCACTAAACTACACAAGTAGTTAATAATTGGGGCAACTGGATCACTCCGCGAACCAGGTGGCCCCAATTCGAACAGTTTTTTCTACTATTCATCCAAAAAAAAAAATTAGGTACTATTCAATCCTGAATGCTAAAACTCTATTAAAAATATTTTGTAAGTATGTAATTAACTACTTGAATGATTCTTTGAACGTAGATAAATTCTCAAACATTTTGTTGTTTTGATGTCGTTTAATGAGGGACTCATACCAAATATGTGGTCGGATCGGAAATAAAACACGTTACATAATTCATTCATACATTTATTTTAAAAATTTAAAACTAAATTTTCTTTACACCAGCTATTTAAATAGAATACATTTTTTAAAACACATATCTTTTCATGATATATACAGCTTAAAATATCGAAAGAAGTTGAATATTTACATTGCAAGCGTTCTAAACTAGGACAATGTTTATCTTCTAAATTATGTACATTATAGTTATTAAACATTTCTTTTATCCACAATACTTTTTCGCAGCCTTTAGTAAAAATATATTTATTTTTCAGAAAATCACCAACTACGTTTTTATAACTAAAGTAGGGGACGAATCCTTGATTCCAATAAATTCCTCTATTTCTTTCTGTCCAAGATGCTTGTATGCGTTCTTTTTTTGTCAAGTTATAAAATGGGAATGGTGGTTTTATCAGAAGAACAAAAATCTTATCATTGCATATGATAGCTATTTCTTTAGGAATGAACTCGTTTTGCTCGCTTTTGAATCCTTGTACATCTACGATCGCGTGGTTAATATTATTCATGATAATTTTCTGACGATACTGCTTAAAGGTTGGTATTCAAAAATACGATCATTAATAATCAGACAGTAAGCAGTTGTGTTTTCTGGTATTAATTCAGAACATTCAATTTCTATCCGAACATCAACTGGACCGGTTTTGAGCGTATCGTTTTGTCTCGAGCAGTCGATTACAAAAAGTGGAGCCTTTTCTTTAAATTGAACCAAATTAAGCAATGGATCAATACTAGCGTTGTAATACGACTGACGAAAGTTAGCATACATTTCGTATAATATATTGTATTTATCCTCATCGAATTTCAGATTAAGTGAGTCATACGGAAAATATTGTGAATTCAAAAAAAGCTTAACGTTAGATACTTTACAATGATCAAACACTGACAAACTTTTACTTGTATTTGATTTTCTATCAGTTTTTAGGGCTAAGATTACAAATCTTGGTTTCTCTAATTGAGAGGCGGTTTTGACTGACCATGAATGTTTAGTAGTTTTTGGTAATAATGGATATTCGTACAAATCCCAGTTTCTAAACGCAAGCTGTACAGCGCGATTCTTTTCTAAATGTTTGAGTAGCATCAATTTATTGCGATCGGAAACCTTAACATGAGGAACACGCCACTGAATTTTTTGAATGCTTATTTCTATATTATCATCGTTTTGTAAATTTACACAGTTTGTAACAGAGCAACTTCTTTGCAGTATAAGTTCATGTCTACAGTTAATAATTATTTTGTTATAGTCTTCCGCAAATCCTAATACTTTATTTTATGGAATAATGGCGCTAAACTGACCATATTTTAATTTTGTGCCCTGTAAATTCCACCCCCACACAGCGGCAGCTTTATTTTCACCTTCATTCATAGAAATGTATGATTTAATTGTTGTAGTGATTCCTACATTTTTAATACGATCAATTTCAACACCATTCAATTCATATCGTACATCTTGAAATAAATACAATATTGGGTTGTTAATAAAATTGACATCCTTTTTAATGATTTTTCCTGTTGAATCTTTAGACGTAACATTAGCATAGCCTTCTATGTAAATAGAACTTGCAGAAGGTAACACATATATGTCTTGTTGGTGAATAGGTATTCTAATTTCATCATTATCTTTGAAACTAGTACTATAAGGATTGTAACTATGGATTTCATAGCTTTCAATCGAGTTGTCATGTTGTGGTAGCTCTGTGATTTGCAACATTTTGTAATTTAAATCCAAGATATTGTAGAAACTTTTTGTTTTCTTTAGTTATTTTTTTCTTCTTAATCACACTGGCACGTCTGATCCCTTTCGGCAAAGAAGGTGAAATATTAACTTTATCCTTAATGATAGGATTTTTATTATATATAATCATAATTCTCTTCGAATGATTTTAAATCTTAAATAATGTATTTAAACACAACCGATTAAATTATAAATCAATTACTATCAAATAAGTAAAGCAGTTTCTATCACAGGTGATGATTGAATGTGCATATAATAGTATTGTTAACATTATTTATGAGTAATTGGCGGATACAAAAAATGCAAACATAAAAAAATAATTAATTTTATTTATTTTATATTTCTCTTCCAGAATGATTTTAAAAATTTCAAATATAAATGTCCACAATTAAAGGAATGATTCTTTTGTACATTTTCATAATTGTAATTTATATTTTCTCCTAAATATTTAAGTAATTCTTTTGGAGGTTTCAGATTACCATAGCTATTAAAGTATTCAATGTAGTTATTTAATTTTCCATAGGCTACCCAATGCGTGCCGGAGTTTTTGATTGTATCGAGGTTTACGACACCACATTCAATTGAAAACGGTTTATTTGGTAATTCATCTCTCATAAATACCCCTCGGAAAAAGGGAATATCACATGAATGTTTCATTATATCAATATTTGTTAATGCTCTTTTGGGTAGCCTAGAATTCAGTTTTTTGTTTTAGTGACGTATATTCCGAGTCCATTTTTGTGCGGCTTTAGGTGTAATCCTTTTCCGGTGCATACGGCTTCTATTTGCTTGTTGTGTCTTTCAAGTTCTGATAATTGTTTTCTGGCTGCTTTGATCGCATTTATAGCTTTCGCAACGCCAGCAGCACCTCCCACTAAACTACCAGCAGCAGATAAGCCAGCAAATATCGGTATCAAAGGGAGAAATCCACCAGTTTTTGGAACAGGTATAATTCTTGGCACTTTAATAGACAAATCTGAAGCTAACTCTTGCGCTGTTGCACAAGCTAATTTCATCAAAGCTTTTTTACATTTAGGTTTTATGTTATTTATTTGTTTTTTGAGTATGTGAAACGATGGTTTTAAATGTTTTCTTTAAACTTCTACCAGTACGCTTTTTGGATTGTTCATTACACTCAACTTGTTTTTCTGAAGCTAATGCAGCTCGTTTTCTTTTCATTTTAGTAAATTTTAAAGTTATAATTGTAAATTAAATAAAATGGGAGGTAGACTTAATTGTCGTAAGAACGAATATGAAATGAAGAACGCTTAGCCAAAACTCTCTTTAAATAAGCACACAATTAAGTGTTGTCAAGGAAAAACTGTGGACCTACTTACAATACATTATTTTTATTTATCCAACTGTTTTCGCTACTTGGGAGGCCAAGCCATTTTACATAAACAAGATTACCTTTCCTTTTTAAAACTTTTTCAACTAAATATACGTCATGGTGTTTAGTTTTTTGAAGTTCTTGTGAATAAAATGCTCCAAGTATTGGACAGGACTTTAAATCTTCTATTAAGTATGTTGTAGGATTTGTTTCTTGCACTTTATATATCTTGAATATTTCTGTAGACCAGTTAGGTGTATAACTCTTATCAAAACAAGCTTTATGTTTGCTAATTCTCACATAGTCACCGGTCCGTAATTTTTTGTGTTTTTTTATTTTCCTATCAGCAGCCAGTTGCATGTATCTCCGCAAAATATTTACTTTATTCATATGAGATATTGTCACCGGTGGTTGACCAATAGTTCTATGCACATCATTATTGTACTCGCGTACTTTTCTACTTAGTAATCCATTATTCCATTTATAATTCCCATTTAGGTTAAATTCTTTGTACAATTTATTCTTTAGCGTTCTAATAAATCTTTCAACTATTGAAGCTTTTTTAGTAGAATACGTGGAATAATGATTGATATTGTACTCGTCCATAATTTTTTTAAATTTGTCGTTATAAAATTCTTTTCCATGGTCAGTTTGCAAATTTTTAGGGATCGGACCATTTAGCAATAACTTTTTAAAAGCTTTTGACACAAGCTCTTTGTTTTTTTGCTGTAATGCAATACCCCATGCGAATTTTGAAAAACAGTCTATAACCACTAATATAAATGTGACATTGTTTGCATATCAATCAAATCTGCTTGCCACAAATCGTCAATATCTTTTATAACCACGCTTCTTCTTTTCAATTTCAAATATATATTTATTTAGCACAAAACATAACAGCAAGGAATATACAAATCGATAACCGCCTACACTAGGTAAAACCTGTATCGTAGGCAATTAACTACTTCCATTGTCATAAATTGGACTGCGTTACAATAATTTTTACAAGTACGTTGAAAAAAAAAGGGATATTAAAATTTCTGTGTTAAATCTTAATTAAAATGACAAGTTAATTAAAATGCTAGGTTATAATTATTTTTGAATAAACAATAGTACCTCGGTTTCGTTATAATCAAGATTAAGTAAGTAATTAAACAAAATGACTTTACAGTTCTTCAAAATCAGTGGATGTATATTCAAAATTTTGTTAATTCTATTATATAGGAAAGGAGCAAGAAAATCGTGTTGTCTTTGCGCGTACACAGTGCTACATCGTTTTACTACACAAACATTGTCTTTCCTTCGCTTAGAATTGTACATCTTCCCGTCGAATGGTGTTTGTGAATGTTTTTTGAGAACAACGGAGAGGATGTACAGCTGTCTCACGGTAAGTAATTGTGCATCTGAGTGGAGTAGAGCAGAGGAGTGTAGGTAATGCTTGAAGAACATGACCTTCAGAAGAGATCTCTGGGCCCGTTCCAGCTGTATAAGGAGAGTCTTACACGCCCCACCCCAGGTATCAATGCAGTAGTTCAGGAGTGATTGCCCAAGCGCAATGTAAACTTTTCTAAGAAGATCTCTTTCCCCCACACATCTCAGCCTTCTGAACACATAAATTAGCTTCTTGACACGGCCAGACAAAACCTCTATTTGAGATTTCCAGCTAAGTCTCTCATCAAACAAAATTCCTAAGTATTTGATCTGGTTAGATCTGGCTATAGAAGGGCAACTACAGGTGATGCTTTTTTCAAACGGTGCAGAACATGTATGCGCTTTTAGCAAATAATCTGAGCTAGCTGATTTACTTCCATAATTTATGAATCTAAGGTAGGTGGTTTTAGAGAGGTTAAGGGTTAAAAGATTTTTCCGAAGCCAATATGTTACCTGGTGGAGACCCTTTTCGGCAGAATCGTATACATCGTCCCACGTCCGACCGTGAAAAATCAATGCTGTGTCATCGGCGTAAGTAAAAATTTTGCCTGAGTTCACAGTTAACTGACACAGGTCATTGATATATATTAGGAACAGACTCGGACCGAGGATACTACCCTGGGGCACACCAAAGGAGACTGGAGACTCAGAGCTAGTCACATTATTAATTTTGACCTTTTGAACCCGCTTGCAGAGAAAGTCCTTATAAATATCTAATGCAGAGCCGCGAATCCCCAGGCGTTCGAGCTTTCCAATAAGTAAAGGGATCGAAACAGTGTCAAAAGCTTTAGCAAGGTCCAAAAAGACACCCAGACATTTTTGCTTATTATCTACATGTAAGGAAATGTACGAAGCTAGGTCTGACACGGCATCACCAGTGCTTTTACCAGACCTAAAACCAAATTGGCGTGGCGATAGGAGATTATTATGCTCTAAAAAGTTGTTAAGACGGTTGTTTAAAAATTTTTCTAAGAGTTTTGATAGAGTAGGAAGGACAGAGATAGGCCGATAATTGTTGACACTGGTTCGATCACCTCCTTTGTGTACCGGAGCAATAAGAGCGATCTTAAAGACATCAGGGAAGACTCCTTGTTGACAGCAAAGTGTAAATAGCTTAGTGAGTGGTGTAACAAGGATATCCTTGGCCATTTTTACAAAGTGTGATGGGATAGAGTCATAACCAACAGCACAGTTATTTTTGAGGGCGTTAATGAGAGTCTCAACCTCCATCTCATCTGGCGGCAGGATGACCATTGAATTTGGCAGATAAGGAATGTTAAACGAGTATGGAGGGAGATCACCGCTGTTACTACTCACACTTTTAGCAAGTTCTTCACCTATATTGCTGAAGTATCGGATAATTAATTCTTGCATTTTTACAGATTTCGTTTAAAACGTCTGCTTTGCTCATAATGTTTGTTTAAATTACTTGCGATATCTCTAATAATAGAACTTCTTTCGATCTTTAGTATTTTATCAGATAAAATTTCGATACTTTTATCGATATTTGCGATTTTTTTCAATAGTTCAACTTTAAATTGATCAGCATTGGTTCTGTCAACGCAAGAAGAATTTTTAAATTCACTCAAAGTTTTCAAAATATCTAAATATTCTTCATCTTTGTGGTTGTATTTAATTGGATAAGTATTAATATGTTGTTTGTCCTTGTTACCGACATTCATTGTCAATGTAATTTTCGAGACTGAATATTGACTTCGTTGTCACAAGCCTTTTATTATTGTATAATACCTGATTCTTTTAGTTCTTCGATTATTGATACAATTTCATTATCATGGTAAGTGTTGCCAGCACTTTGAGAAGCAATCAATGGTTTTAATCTTTCTATCAATTCATTAGGATCATCCCAATATACATATTTCGTATTATTTTTATACTTTTTGCATATTGGTATGTAGCCACCGCTTTTGTTTCATTTGGTACATACGGATTTTCTATTTTGGCATCGGCTTCATCATGAGCAAACAAAGGTTTGATGATTTTACGATATTTCGCGCCTTTATCACCCTTTATTTGACCATGTGGACTAAAGCCTCGTTTATGCGCGTTTGTTTGATTAAGTATATTTTTATATGTCATTTTATCTCTTTCGTTAATGGCTTTCAGGTTAGGTTTGCTGCGAATCAGAAGTTCTTTTAAGCCCGGAGTTAATTCATAGTCTCGACCATCTATGCTTATTACATAGACTTTTTCCAACTGTGATGCATTATTCTTACTTGAAATTGAGACTTTGCAGTTTCCCATCATCAATTCTTTGTTTGTACTACGTATTCCAAATGGCACATTGATGTTGGTATCATAAATATCAATTACTTCATCCTTATTTAGTGACATTTATGTGGCATCAATATCTTTATCAGAAGTTTTACCATCATCATCAAATTCAAAATATTTTGAATTTTCTAGCGAGTCTGCATGTAGTTTTTTACTAAATTGGCTATAATCTAAAGATGAGTTTGAGTCTTCATCTCTGCTCTTTCTACTCAAATCTATAGAAACATTTAGTGCAGGTTTATCTTTATCGTTTCCTTTGATTATTGTCTCTAAATTATCTGTAATTGGCTTAAATGCCTTCTTAAATCTTAAGTTTTCATCATCTTCTTCATCTTTAATCCGTTTTATTTTATTTTTGATATTATTAACTGATTTAATCAGCTGTTCTTTAATTTCGGCTTCCATAACTGTTGCACGCAACCGTTGTTAACTGATATTTTTTCTCAATTAACATTATTTTATTTTTAAAGGTTTATTTATATAATTCTATGAAATCTAGAAACAAATAAACGTATCAAAGCCTTGTCTATATCTGCCTTTATTCAAGGTGCAATCTTTATTTATCAGTAAAAAGTTGAATCGATCACTCCATATGTTCGAGCAAAGCTTGCTGAACTCTTTCCAAGTCATATCTGTATTGACATGCTCATTGTATATATGTTTTAAGTTAGTGTTATCTTGTCTAAAGACAATCAATAGATTTACATTGTCTCTTATAAGTTGCTTAGGTATTTTTGAGTACGTTTGAGATAAGTAAAAACAATCGATTTGTTTATGTCTTGCCATAGAAAAATAATTGCGAATATTAATTTGCTTTTCACATACGACATCATCGAAAATTATAATGGATTTTTCCAAAGCATCGTTAGGATGAATCACTTCTTCGTTGTCATTAAATACATTAAATTGAGCACTAGGGAACATTTTCATGACTTTATTTAAAAAGCGATATTTTGGTTGGTACGCTGTTTTTGAATAGAGATAAATGTGTTTAAATTTTAAACCATTTTCATGTAACAATAAATTTATCATAACATTAGTTTTGCCGCAGTCAGAAGTACCACATATTATACAGCGGATAGTATTAGGAAAAAGTATACTGTGTTTAATTAACTGATTCCGAGTTTCTACTTTAATGTTCTTTACTTTTAAGGTTTGGGTTTGCTCAACGAACTTCATTATGACTGAAAAGGAACTGAATAATGGCACTCTTTTTATACTTATTAATTTAGTTGAATACATGCCAGTGTGCGTATTATTTCCACATATACAAGGAAAAAGAAATAAAGAGAGAGAGAGAGATAGACAGACGCATATTATAAACTTTTTCTGATTATTATTAAAAATAAAATGCTTGATACTTTTGTAAATAAAATTTTATTATACATATTTTACATTGATCTTAAAAAAAATACACAATTATATTGAGGGTATCTAAACTATCTTAACTTAAACTCACAGGTTATATAGGTATACAATGTTCATTTCACTTAAAGATCTAGTTAATATATCCTTTACATAGTACCATAATGACCCCATGGCAATGTCTCTATTTTATTAGGTAATATTTGTCTTTTATCATCATTGCTATTCAAAACTACTTTATTGACTTCCTGGGAGTAAAGTACATGTTTAATAGATCTAATCATATACATTTTATGTTTGACTACTTCATCTGAATGAAGTGCATTTCTATAGTCAGAAATTTGTAATTGATTCGTTATGGGCTTTGATACACCTTTTGCTTTTTTATACTAGTTTTAACACTTTTTAAACAGTTAAGCTTCGCTCTTAAGCCAACAAACTCAGTTATCACAGATCCACCAAGTTCATCTTTAAACAATCCGGGCACTCTAGCGTTCATTATAGGTATGCCATATGGATTATCATTATCATAGTTACTCGTATCAAATTTTGAAATATTATTTTTAAGATCCTTATAAAAGTCTTCTGTATAAATTTGATAAAGAAGACTGTCAGTGTCTGTATAACATAGTTTAGCATCGGTGTTATATTTTTTTTTATAAAATTGTAATGAAATCCGTATAAGTGTTGCTTTGCTAAGTCTAATACTGTAAAGCCAATATATATTGGTCTGTCTAATAAAATTTTTTCTGGACTTAAATGAACTGCCACAAAATTTTCGGAAAAGACAGATACTGTTTTTACATTTGGTTTTAATAGTATTTTTTCAGCACCAATTTGCTTATTTGTTTTATTCAAAGAATCGTTCCATGTTGTGACTAATTTAACATTTACTTGCTTACGTTTATTTTCAATAGTTTTTCCAAAAACTGCATTATTTAATAATTTGAAAAAATCCTTTTCAAAGGTAGTAGTAGCACTTTGTCGTAAACGAGTATTTAAATCAATATATTTTCGTAAAAAAATATCCTGTCTGAAGCGAAGGATACGGTGAATATTCTTCAAAATTAATCCGTTTCTCAAACAATCCTTTAAATGAACAAAATGAATTACATATTAGTATTTATCATACAAAGAAGCAATAAGTTTTTTTGATTTTCCACTTGGCGGCGTAAATTTTTCAGGTGCAAAAGGCAAATCGCTATGGTTATCATGTAAATATTCTGGATATATTATATCTACTTCTAGAATATATCCAAATTCACCATCATTCGGTATTGATAATACATTAAAGCTCTTAAGTTCATCTTCAGATAAAAAAACAAAATCAGATACTGGCATTTGTTGTCTCATTGCATAACCGTAAAGATTGTTACAATCAAGATAAACTAAATAAGAAGTTGGTTTTGATTCGTCAAATTCTGGAGTATATTTATTGTTCGCTTTTGCATTCCTTAGGGAACATTGAGCCAATCCTCCACGTATACCTTTCTCTAGCATTTGATACATATTTACATCATTTATTAGTTCTAATCTAATGCCAGTGTATAAGAGCATTGCATCCCAACTTAAATTAGGTGCAGACACATAATACGCTGGGTCTAGCTTGTAATGCCGTAAACTTGTTTTTCTAAAATGTTCAAATATATCGCATAATAATAAGACATCGCATTTCAAATATAAATCAGTATATTCACCAAGTGTTAGAATATTAAACTCTGACCACACAGTTTGAGCATGTGCGTAATCATCATCAGTAATGTGCTCAGATTTCAAACTATTATAAAAATGCTCTTTCGAAGGCAATTCATTTTCTTCATATTTAGACCATGAATCGATGTAATCATATGGATAAATTCCATTATGTCTTAGCTGATGTGTTTTTTTGTTACCATTAAATTCTTTTGTCAAATTGTGGAATTCATCAGGAGTCAAACTTTTACTAAGATTGTCTAAGCTAGAGCTCAAGAATTGGAAATAATCTATAAACTTTATTTGCACAGTCTGATGCTTGTCCTCTATTGTTTTTGTAATAGATGTATATTTTTCCTTTGATTTAGGAATAATATGTATAGCTCCTTTATATTTTAAAAGTTCTTTTATGAATAAGTGGCAGTCATATCCTGCTAAGTTATGAAAAACAACAGGTATAAATGAACAAACTCTATACCTTAAATTGCAATGGGAGTGTGCTGAGCCTCTATACTCTGATGTAACATGATCATGATCTTGAACTTTGTCCCCAAATAAAAATTGATTACAAATATGACATTTTGTTGCATTGTCAAAATCATTTTTTTGTTCCAATGTCATAGGTTTCATTTCATTGTTTTGAGACAATATCCTATTTAAATTTTGTATATCTTTGATTAAATATTTAATAAATATTTCGACACAATCAATTCCTCTATAAGTGACATATTTGTTTAAGTTAGAATCATATGAACAGCACACATAATACGCAAAACATGTCGGAACATGTAATTTTAAATTATTCGTATTTTTCTTATCGTCTGTTTCACAATTAATCAGCATACTTTCAAAATCAGCATATATTATAAAATTAATTTTTTGTTTGCGTTCAAAATGTCTGAACTGAATGCAAGTATTTTTTTCAGGCATAATTGTCAATACTTCGGAACAATAGTGTGAGTTAAATTTATCTTTATTTGAGAAAAATTGTAAGCAAGAATCACAAAAGTAAGCCATGCCCTTGTGATGACTTATTTGCTTTCGAACAAGTCGCACAAGATTTTTTATTAAACAATAATGCGCTTTGTTTTGCTGTTCAATGTATAAAAGATTAATGTGTTTTTTCTTCTTTGTTTTTGTCACATACAGAGGTCCTGTTACAATACATTTATTCAAACTATAAACATTTATACTAATATTCGGTTTTTTTTTCAAATAACTTAATATCATCAACTGTGGGTGGAAATGACATTCCCTCTACATTTAAAACTTTTGAATAATGTGGATACGAATTTACTCGACACACATTATTTTTTGATGGAAATAAAGCTAATTAATGGAATCAGGCGTTACTTTGCGGAAATCTATTATTAAGTTGAAATTTTTGAAATTATTTTGCTTTAAATTTCCGCTAAGCGACGCCGGCGCAGGCAACTAACAACATAAACCGTCACCGCGTTTAGTATTAGTTGACGACTGTGAGTCGTCCGTGCTCCGCCGAGGCGACAACATCTCCTGAGGATGCCACGTGTAGTGGCGAAACGCGTCGAGGTATTTTGCACGTTGGTGTTGGGTACTAATAATTGCATCAGCTGTGCCGCATGCGTATTGAGGGAGGGCGGGTGGTGCATCCTGCATTTGCCTGAACTAATACTAAACGCGGTGACGGTTTGTGTTGTTAGTTGCCTGCGCCGGCGTCGCTTAGCGGAAATTTAAAGCAAAATAATTTCATAAATTTCAACTTGGAAATAAAGCTGCAATAATGCTCCATACAAAGCAGTGATTATCATTATTCTGAATATTAAGACAACTTTTAGTATGTTTTATTTTATCGGGCAAAGGTATGTAACTTCCACCTCTCATTGGACAATATTTATTTATATTCGTTTCTAAATGACTTACACAATAAAAAGACCAACAAGATTTGCAATGTTGGAATTCTATGATTTTCTCTTTTAATTTCTCAAATGCATAAACATATAGTTCATGCAAATCTGTACTTCTATAAACAACTTTATACTTCGTGTTAAATGACTTGAGCTGCTGCTCATTCGTTTCTGGTAATGTAAAATAAACAAAAAGTTCAAAGTTCATTTTAATACAGTTATGTTTCAATAATAATATTTCGACCATTTTCAATACATCACTTTGTATATCACACAAGAACGCCTCAGGAGTGAGGTACTCGACTTCTTGTTTTGGATTTAAGCGATATGTAACAATTCTATTTTTAAATGCCGTGGCCATTATTTCAATATTTTTAAAATCTGTATTCAATAAACAGTTAGATTTATGTATGTTTGTTCTCAAATGATATCTGTATTTATGTTTAGGAAAATTAATTTGACATGTCTGACAATATATCATTGAACTGGTTTGCTCGAAGTTGGTGGTTTGAACTGTAAATAATAAAAACAATAATATTAACGTTACATTTTATTAAGTATTTATTAATGCGTGCATTGGTTAACATAATTTTAGATAAACTATAAAATAACAGTACTCTTATTAAAAGTAGAGTAATCAAGGTAAATTATAATATGTCTTATTATTAGAATACATTTATGACTATATAAAAGGTTACAAAAGTGTACATTAATAATAGTTGCTCATGAACGTTGGTGGGCAGGTTCTAAACTCTTTTCGAGTAGCTGTAATAAAGTTTGCGAGATGCATCCAAGCATCTGAGTTATCATCTGTGCGATTTTTGATGGTAATTATGGCTTGTCTCCACCTTTTTACCGGTGAGACCCTTTCTATGTCATCACACTTATAAACTTTGAGCTTAACATAGTGCGAACCTGACTTCAAAGGATTCTATTGTCTTGCGATTCCATTCGCAAGTCTTCTTGATATATCAGACAATAATTTACCCGGTACAGGTACTGAGGTTGACGCAGCAACTTCTTCATCCTCAGTATCGCTTCCGAATAACTGAGCAGCAGTAATGCGTTCCGTCTTCGTTTTCTTTGAGCTCGACGTAGACGGCGTCGACTTGCTACGCTTTTTCTTCGCCTTCTCAAATGGCTCAGGCTGTAGTGCTGTCTCGTCTTCTGATGGAAACAGTTCTTCAGCATTAGATGAATACTTCGACCTGAAACGAATATCGAAATTAATGAGCATAATATTTTTTTATTATGTCGAAAAGTGGGTAAAATTTACTAAAAATAAAATCTATTTTTATCATTTAGCTTTATTATTGCTAAAATTAAACTTGTAATAACAAATAAATAAAATTTCTGTAAATAGTGAATGTTACAAATATCAATGAAGTAAAAAAAATGAGTTGATAATTTGTTAAACCATTTTAATCGATAACGTATTTAAAGTGATACGTTCGATGAAATGCATTATTTATAAAATCATTTGTTTTAAACTGAATGAATCACACATTAAATGCATCACTTTTTGATTGTATGACATATTAGAATAGATTACTTTTAAAAATCTAATAACGCTTTAATTCAAAGTGGTGTATTCAAATCGAGTAAGTTTTTGAATTTTACTTAGTTTTTAAAGTATAATAAGTAATACACTTACATTTTAGAACAGATGGATCTTCCCCTTGACCGCAAGCTGGATATCTGGAGACTGTGTTTCTGGTTCATGCTAGATAGTTTATGTACCCAATTTCCACGTGTGTTCTTACCATAAAAGGAAACCCTCCGCGTGATCAATAAACTTCATTTGGCGCTGATGCCGAATCAGCATATAAGCAATGTTGCATTTAGATCGCTAGGAAGAAATAGATATAGTGGAATACCCTGGTTTTACTTTCACAATTAATTTTACATACTAATATTAGACTCCACCTTCGGTTTACGTCCTGAATTTGGTTTTACCTATAAAACTGGAATCGTCAGTTACAAAACATACCTTGTACGCTTTTCCATACCACTTATAATTGCTATATGTGATGCCAGACCATCATGTAAGACTAGTCGGTAACAAATTTTAGAAAAGTCCGGTAAGTCATCAATGTGTAATTCAATAATAAACAAACATACAAAATTTCACTAAGCAGTAATTTGGTATGTAGTATCATACAACTTGACTCGTAGCAAACAAAGACAGATCAAGTAACTTAAGACGGCAATACATATTTAGAAACAACTAAATATAGACTGAATATTATTTTTTCCGTTTACATTTTAAACTTTATAATATCAGTTATGATTCCTATATAAAGCACAAAATTATGAGGTACATCGTTTAGTACTTATCGTGAAAGAGTCACAGAGAGCTATTCTAATATGTCGGTAAGTTTTACTGTTTATATTTTTTTCGCTTATTTTTTTTTTTTAAAATAATTAAACATTTCAATGTTATAATTTTTTTATTATATATTGTTTTAGGATAGTGAAGATCCCTTCAACTTCAAACCTATGGAATCCATAGCTATTCAAAAAAAACCTGGGCAGAAAACTCTCGGTTTAGAAACAACATCTCGCAAAAGAAAAGGAACAGAACAAACAATCTATTCATTCATTAAAAAACCGCACAAGCGCGGTTCGAAAATAGTTAAAATAGAAATTTACGATTCGGATGACATTCCTAAATCTGAAGATTCAATATGCAGTTGCGAAGCGGAAGTTTGCGTTCAACATGTTGTGCAGAGTATAATGTTTGATGATGTATATAACGCTGTCAAAAACGTTATTAATAAAATCCAAGACGAGCTATTTTTACAATCCAGTTCATAGTCAATGTATTGTCCACTTCATAGTTAATGTAACAGATTAGTTATCAAAGCAATGTATTTAAAAAGCTGAAAATGTAATCTATTAAGTTAAAGGAAATAAACAGGAACAATAAAACATTACGTACTTGGTTTTATTTGATCCGACACTCATTTGAATTTATGTAGGAAGGTAATTTTTATTATTTATCTTCTTAGTTAGTATTTAAAAAAATCAACATGCAGTAACATTGCCATTAAGCGCGTGCTATACCCAAAGATATTATCTACTAAGTAAATTTTGTTTAGCGCAGTTATTAATGTAGCTTATGGTAATAGAATCATTATAAGAAAAGTCTGCGATCATTTTCAAATAAATAAACGGAAATAGATGTTTCGATGTAACGTAAACAATATTATATTGATGAAACTATGTTTTAATACTTAACTAAGTCCACAATGGATAAATTTTTCAAGTGCAAGGTGGTCTAAGACTTATAAAAATAATTTAAAAATACTTACTCATGGTTTCGAAATACATTAAAATAGCATTAGCATTGTAAAGTATCGCTAGCATGAGGTGCAAGTTTTAATAACATAGCGACCGACGGTGAGTACTTATACACGCGCTTGCGCAGCGCGGATCAGATTCGACTTAACGAAATTGACACAGTGAATTGAATTACGAATTATGAATAAAAACCTACCACTTTCAATGTTAAAACAGTACATTAGTATTTTAAAGTTATTTGAATAGTGAATCATCCTTTTATTCAATTAACCGATTTATCTCGGATCGATTTTTTATATATTTCATAATAATATAAATCAGTCTTCTCAAATAATTTGAATAATACCTAATCCTTTTTGCATGGATAGCAGAAAAACTAATGAAAACCTACCTACGTTCCCTAATTAAAAATATCTATGTTCAAAGAATCATTCAAGTAGTTAATTACATACTTACAAAATATTTTAATAGAGTTTTAGCATTCAGGATTGAATAGTACCTAATTATTTTTTTTGGATGAATAGTAGAAAAAACTGTTCGAATTGGGGCCACCTGGATCGCGGAGTGATCCAGGTGCCCCAATTATTAACTACTTACACATCGTAAGCTCTGGTGCTCTACATAATAATGTCTTTAGAGGCTTGTAATAAATTGCCATCACACATTAAAAACATAGATAAGGATACTCAATTTTACAGCGCATTAAAAAAGTATTTAACACAAAACAGTTTTTACAGCATTAATGAATTTTTGGGTATTGTATAGTTTGTTATTACTTAGGCACTGTAATGTTGGAGATCTTCTTCTGTTAGGATTAATTTATACTTAATATTAAACTAACTTCACTAGACACGCAAGTATTTTAATTTAACGCAATACTGTAATTAAATAAATGTATTTATTTTTAGTATAATTCAATTAATAATGGTATGAGCCATAATATTGTTAATATGTTATTTTCATTTATTAATAATTAATTGTATTGTATTATATTATGCTTCAATTTATATTAAGTACATAGGCAATAGTTGCTTCTCATGTTTGCTGTGCCCTTGCAGGGCGTCACTTGTACTGTATCTAATAGCACGCATGTACCATCTCATAACACACTTGTGACTTGCAATAAAAATTAACCTGAATCTAACCTACTCCTTTTTTGAAGTCGGTAGAAATTAAAATAATCGTAAGTTTCATTCATCGTTCGCATCTTATTCCAAGCTTTCCTCAGCATGAATTCTCAAAAATATTTAGCTTAAGCGAAGGCTACGAGGTATTCACAATTTTCCCATCCACACCATAATTTCCGGCTCAAGAACTCATTAACATGTAAAAGCCGTTAAACCTATTCACTCGGCAAAAGATTTGCATTTAAAAAAAACTTTATTTCGATATTGGAAGAACGTGGAAGAAGGGATGAAAACAAAGGAACGTTATTTATGAAGACTTTTTCTTACTTGACCGATAATTCTTATAAGATACGACACTAAATATTTATTTTATTTTCATGGCTTTGACTTTATTATGATTGACTTTGTGATATGACCACCAACATATTAGTAATCTTAAAATTGTATCAAAAGTCAGCTTTGACTATCAAAGTAAATAAAAAAAACAGACAAAGAAATCTCTTATTACATGAAATCCATTTTTTCCACTTCAAATCCAAATCCTTTGTTATCATAGCAAGTGGCTTGAGCTACCCAAGTAAATATTTGTCCAAGCTTTGTGTAAGCGCAGTGTTATGGCTGCACTCCAAAACGCGGCGGTTGTAACCGTTTTGCGAATGTCACGTCGCGAGCAACGTGACGCGTCACGTCGTAAATCATAGTCTGGGGACAAAGACCACATACCCTATAGAGCCGGAATAATGGTGGCCTTTTTGGACAGAGCTTTACTTAAGTGGGTGAATTTCAAAAAGTTTGTTTTTTTATCATTTCGGTGAACTTTTTATTTTAAACATTTTTGAATTCAACTATGGCTTATGATATTTCTTGATGTTGTTTATATAACAAAAGTTATATGCAAATAACAGAAGTAATAATGACTTTTATCTTGGTTTTTATTACGGAGTATGGCAACTGTTTATAAACCGCATTTCACCAATAACCGACCTAAAATAGTTTGATAGATTTTGATATGGGCAAAGAACATACTTAATTCCATATCAAAAACTATCAATGTCCACACTACATTAACCTACGATTTACGATATACGATTCGTTGCAATAGCAAATGGCTTGTATTTGTGTATGTGACACACACATACACACACACACACACACACACACACACACACACACACACGCACACACACACACACACACACACACACACACACACACACTAGAATAGATGTGGAATAGGGTCACGTGACTAGCACCATTTTTATTTTAGACCCACGGCGAAACTAAACAAGGTAGTGTTAAACAAACTCGATATTCCTTATCTTTGGGGCTCCGATAAAATAAAAGCTGAACATTTTCAGTGATACTATGGTGTTTTCATGGATTTTCAGGGGGCGTACAATTGTATCAACGTGGGCCCTACCCATTTGACGTCACAATTGTATCGACGTGGGCCATATTAATAATGGTTATTAAATTAAGTTATTGCATTGTCTCCAAATATTTATCATATATTGAGGTGAATTTAATTAAAATAACATGAAAAGTACTAAACTTTTTATTACCAACTAAAATATATAATTATAAAACCAAAAACAATCAGTTTCACAACTTTTTTTATGTTAATTAATATTTTTTTAATCAAATATACATCGTATTTTGAACACCTCGCTCGGGTTCTACTGGTGCAATCAGGTAACCTGCATTTTAAGGAGCTTTCAACATATCAAATACTTGCCAATGATTGTAGCTATCATATCTTTTGTCAGGTGTAGTTCCGAGTACAAACCTGCGGCAGTACCGCAGGTTTGTACTCGGAACTAGTAAAAAATATTTTAATGCCGATCAATTTGAGACGTATCTTGTGTTCATGCCTCATCATCATCGTCTTCCAAGTCAGACTGTTTAAATAACGCCCCAATTGCATCGTCAGTGAGGTTAACGATGATCTAGCCATTGCACGTACTAAGTAGTTGGGCCCGGAGTGATATAATTGTGACTGTGACCTTTTGTGACACTTTTTCTTGAGAATTACCTAAAAACACAAACAAATTTAACATAAAATAAAACACAATAATAACACAGCAATGTCATAATTTTAACTTAGTTTGAATTACACGCAGCGCTACCCCAAATGACGACAACGGCGAAACGAACCAGTTTTTATTAGAATCTCGCGACGCTTGCTAGCTGTCTCATTCACACCAATAGATAGAGCATATCCGTCACAATCGTGCGGCACAGCCGCCCGATCACTTACGCCTTGAATTACCGCCAAAATTTAACATTAAACTAACGTCACAATTGTGTTGGGCTGGGCTGAAAGGGTTATGATTCGTTTTCTGTTGTACCTTTACGTTTTGTAAAGCCGAAAATTTAGTGCAGCAAAATAAATATAGACGTTTAGAATTCAAGACATAAAATTCATACTAGGTTTTAGCGCCGTAGATCTCCAAAAACTTATTTAGTATAGTGATTTTACTTTGATGATTTGCAACCAGATAATTTACGGTGGACGGTGGCATTTCAATAAGTACAGAATTACTTTTTAAAAAAGGACATAAATCACTGTGCCACTTTTCACTCTGTATGAAAGACTCCTAAATTACGACAATAATATTCTAAATGCGACTCATGCTGAGAGTCACGCGAAACAGATTTAAAATTGAAATCCATAAATTACGAGTTTAAATTAAAACAGTGTAAGCTGACAAGATGGATATTCTCTAACCTAAATGAGTTAACCCCGGTTAAAAATCACGATGTGACGTTTTGTATGCGTGACGTGTACGCAACGTGACAGTTGCGACCTTTGTCATCCCGCTCGATGTTACAGCGTGACGCGCTTCCAGAGTCCCTACTGTGTGAGAGCGGTTAGGTATAATATACATGTGTATAGAATTCAATCAAAATTATAAAGACATTGTTCTAACGCAATACAAATGAGTAGTAATCGCAGAAATAAGGGGTGAAATTATTGTCTGAATCCTCGATCAAACGTATTTTATGCATCACTAGCGGTCCCCTGCTACTGCGTTCATGCGTTTTAAGTTTGCTTCCTTTTTTCTCGTCGCAATGTTTAAGCCTAAAGCCTTCCTCGATAAATAAGCTTTCCAACACAAAAATATTTTTAAAATCAGTCCTGTAGTTCCTGAGAAACTCTTCAGCTTTGCAATATTAAAATTTAAAATAGATGTGACAATATACAAAGAACTCCCTCTGTGGCGCAGCGGTTGGAGGGTCGCACTTTAAAGCGACGGCTGCGCCAGAGGTCCCGGGTTCGATCCCTGGGTCGGGCCAAAAAAATATATGCCTGAGTTTTTCTGTTCAGAAATTCTTAGGGTAGCCCGGAGTTTGGAAGTTGGCAGTGTTTCACCCCCGTGCCTCGGAAAAGCACGTAAAGCCGTTGGTCCTGCGCCTGAACTCTCTCTGGTCGTGTCAGATTGCTGTCCCATCGGGCTATGAGAGTGAAAGGAATAGATAGTGGACCTGTGTTTGCGCACCCATTTGTGCACTATAATATGTCCCGCGCAGTCGGTTAGTCGTTGTGACTGACCACCGTAGTCGATATCGGCTAGGGTGACTACTTTACAAAGAAATACGAGACATACACACATGCAATAGATTTATTTCAAAATTGTGTAGTATTAGATTCTAATACATTATTTCCGAAAAACTCAAATTATCGAAACCTTATCGTAACCGTAAGTACCGAACCGTAACCGATTTATTGTCATGAATCCGATTGTTTTAAATATTATTTTCTATGAATACTCCAAAAATCTCCAGCTGCTAAGTAAGAGTGATTTGGATGTTTATTATCGTACATAGCGACAGTAAGAACGAGCATCACGTAAGACCAATTACGGGCACGATCCTTTAGAATAGGGTCCCAGCCTGAAGTATTTTTTGCCTATTCCGTTTGGGGGTTGAAGCTCACGCGACTCGTTTAGCATAGTTTTGCAAACCCTGCTCTTTGCCAACGTTTCCCTCACTTTATCCTTGATTCTTCATGTAGGGTAGGTGGGGTCTGAGTTATACACCTTGCTTTTTTATTTGGTTATAGCCTTGTATATTATTTTTCGGATATAAATCATAATAATAATTATTAAAGTTTTAGGGTTCCTTCTACGTCTTACCCGCAAAACATCGTAATCCTTCCTTCTCAATCCCATTAACGTAACAAAATACTGATTTTAATATGATACCCTATTCATGTATATATGTTTCTCTAACACTTTGTGAAACCTAGACAAGGTCAACGTAAGCCTTGCAAATTGCTTGTATATTGAAAATATGATAAAAGCGGTTATTAAATATAAAATTTCCTTATATGTCTTGCTACATTAACACCACGTCAAGCAGAGATATATTATATCTCTGCTTGACACTACATTTTTCGCCCTCGATAATAAGATGTGAAACGTGACACAAATACGTAAGTGCCGTGAATTTAGTTATGGCGATACGAAAAGTATACCTTACTAAAGAAATAGATGATCATCCATCTATCACAGAATAATGTCGCCGTTCGTTTATTGTCGACCTCCGTGGTGTAGTGGCTAAGCACGCTGGTTTCAAGGCGTCGCCGCTCAAAGGTCCCGGTTTCGATTCCCGGTTGGATCAATATAGAAATAAAAGTTTTCTATATTGTCTCGGGTCTGGGTGTTGTGGTACCACCGTTGTGACTGATTTTCATAACACAGTGCATTAGCTACTTACTTTGGGAGCAGAGCAATGTATGTGAATTGTGATTATTTTAAGACTAACGGTTCCCCACGACTACATTCGCGCGTTTTGAGTCTGTTCCCTCCACTCCCGTCGCAGCGTGATGTTTACGATGAGCTATACAACCCAGACATGCTTTTTTAAATCGGTCCAGTAATTCCTGAGATTTGCAGTTGTAACTAACTAATTAAACACTTTACTGATAATTTTTATAGTTTAATGAATGTGGAAATGTTATAAGAATGTGGAAATTTCAGTGAAGTAGGCTAATAAGGGCACTACGGATTTTTTATTCAAATAAATTGTTACTTTTTCATCTATTTCTTACAGTCTAACCAAAAGTCAATGAAAACTTCTGATTAAATTTCAAAAAGTAATTTATTTTAGTCTTAGTTACTAAGAGAGTTAGACTTCAGTTAGTCGAGGCTTTTATCGAATCAAATAAATTAGCGCCGCTGTCGAAAATAGGGTAAATTGATGCTTTTACCCTGAATCATGGGAGATTTCCCATTTGTTGTCTGCGTCGGGTCGAGGTCAGGAACAGAGATTTTCTTCGTCCATTTTTGACGGTTCATTGGCTTTTACGATCACTGAAAGCATCGTGCATAAATTTAAGTACTGACCTCAAAAATAACATTCCCTCGCGTCATTTTTTACCATCAATAATTGCATTCGTTGCCAAATCCGGGTATTAGATATCTGAAGTAATTATTATATTCATTCGTCCTGTTTACACGGTACAGAACACAGTATTTTTATTTCCTCGTCTCTCAAAATAAAGAATGGGCACCATTCTAAATGGCAATAGAATACAATTAAAAAATCCGAGCTTTAAAGAAAAGGATTACATATTATTAAAACCTTGGAGGCACTTACGTAGGGTTTAGTACACAAAATTTGGTGAGATTGTGTTGTGATATAAATAAATCGCCAATAAAAAAAATACATATTTTTTCAACTAACAAAAAGTACATGTTTTTTCTACTACTAGGCATTTAACTTTGAGAAATATATCTTTTTTTTCTGATAGCTGTACCTTTCTAGATTTTTCATAGAAAATTTTGTTATCTTCAAAAGGCAGGAATGACTTCCTGACCGTGTTAACTGCGTATTTTTTAAAAAAAATACATACTGAGATAACAAATAATAGTATAGTAGGTGCCAAGAATTATACAGCCCCCAAAAACAGTTATTAGAATACGAATACTTCAAATATAAATTATTATCATTAGCATTATAGTCACTGAGTTTTTGAAAATTCTTACCAGAAGTAGATTTTTTTTCCTTTCTTCTTTTAAAAGTATTTTTCTGCATAGAATGGAAGAAAAAAATATTTCAGTCTCACACTTATAACTTAAAGACTTCAACTACGTAAAAAAATTTCTAAGATTTAGTGTATAATATCAAAACATATGAAACGAAAATTCCACAACCCGCGTACTTTACAACTAGGTCAGATAACGCTAAATGTTGAATAGAAAAAGATAGGCGATAGTCCCTAAATGACAGTTTCACAGCTTTGGCACGACGTCTGGCCACGATGGGTTAACCAAGCCCTTCCGACCAATGTGAATGATCGCACCCTTTGACTTAATGCAGATTTAACTGAGATTTGTGAAGAACTTACAACTTGCGAATAGTAATACTAACATGTCACGAATTCCACAAAATTAAGTACTTAAAATACACTTTTAAATGCCTTGTTGTTTTGCTTTTAATTTATTGATATAGTTTTCGAAATATTTTAGAGCGCTTTTTCACGCGTATAAACGCAAAAATAACCTACTGCGTGTTTTTGTTCCTCGTGTAAAAAAATAAAAGTAGGTTCGCTATTTTACATTTCGATAGTACTGCACTGATGTTTTTTTTTATGGAAAGCTGCGTAATACAGTATAGCATAGTTAACTGATAGAATGGTAATCACTAAAGCATGTGCTAAAATAGACGCAATAAAAGCACTCCACGGTATCGGGCGGCTCTTTATAAGCGCATTACAGAGCATGCGGCGCTGGTCGACAGTGGAAGTTGTTCTCGATCCGTCGTGCTGACGCAACGAAGTTGATAGATGTGCGTTTAAGTATGGAGTTTCATACAAAGAATACTGAACGCCAGGAGTTGACACGGTGTCGTTCCCGTTCTGGGTGGAAAGATGTGTTAAAAAGCTTTACACGTTTGCATAGCTGCAAAAATGGCAATGTGTAAGCGCCTTTAAGTATTTTACTATCGGTATTTTAAATTCCGGTTTTTCAACATTCAATGTTCTAACATTCAGTATTTCAACCTTCGGTGTTTCGAACTCGGTAATTTTTACTTTAGTATTACGGATGTGCCCCAATTTTGAATAGCATGCATTTATGTGCTCATAAATTTGGTGCAGTATTTATCTACATATGAAATAAAAATCGCTTGAGAATTGCAATAGTATTTGTGTTTATCGCGAGGAGGCAGATAAATGAACTTTTTGTTTTATAAATGTAGTTATTACCTGTGTAATGAATTAATTGACGAGATCGTACGTTAACACTCTACTAACTACATAAAGTTCAGCAAAGTGATTATGTGAATAATAATAATAACATTACCTTGAACGTCTAGACGTTACGATAGCGAGCATGCAATACAAACATGCATTTGCTACTAATACAGCTATTATTTTCAGTCTGTAATTACGATGTTATCAAATTACTGATGAAAACGTGTTTGTGTATAATAAACGTAACGAAAATATGGTTATATTTTTTGAAACTTTCTTCATGATCAAATAACTTTTTTCATACAAACTAACGCAAGGAATGACGCACTTTAATAAATAAATAAATATCCTATGGACATTCCCACACATCGCCATCTAGTCTTAAAGTAAGCTACTCAAAGCTTGTGTTATGGGTGCCAGACAACGGATATAATACTTAAATACTTTTTGTTTTGTAAATACATACATGATATACATAGAAAACACCCAGACCAATACAAACAGACGTGTTCATGCACACAAATGTTTGTATTGTGCGGGGATCGAAACCGCGACCCGCTGCGTTGTAGGCGATTTCTCGACTGCTACACCAGACGGGTCGTCAAATAATAGTATAACAAAGGAAATTCAAATAATACTATCTAATAAAAAATTGATGGTGTAGTCAATACAGAATATCGTATATGCACCTAATTTTACAATATTGGTTTTAGGCTGGATTTGATTAAAAACCGGCCAATTACGAGTCGGACTCGCACGCTAAGGGTTCCGTGCCAACTTAAACTGAATTAGAGATCCCCTTACTTCCGCTTAGCCAAAATACACACAATATCTCGTTGACAGCAAAAACAACATTGTTTTTAATAGTATTTGTATGAATAACAAAGTTATTTGTTTTTTATTTTGTTTGTATAAATAACAAACTTATGTTTTACTAACTGAACTGAACTGAACGGGATCGACCGATCCCGAGCGAAATCGATGATGAGCGACCGAGCTTCAACTATTACATGTATATTCTAATGCCGATGTCGAAGAATGCACACATATATTGCTCTTAATTTTTTTACAATAATGTGTCTTATTTTGCTTCAAAATTGTGTCGGTAATCATTTATGTCGGTAATTATATTATGTAATTTGTGCGTTGACTTTGAAATCTTTGTTTTTATTTCTGTCAAAATGGATCCTCATTTACGATAAGTCGTTAGATTCTTATAGGCTTAGTCAGAAGGAACAATAATTTCACGAAATTGAGACATTAATAAGTTTTTATGTTTCATCAGGGTCAATTTCCTGCCAACGATTGATGGTCTTCCGAAGTATAACGTTTCTCCTAGTCAGAATCTACATGAATTAATGGATTCTACAAAATCTCGCCAACCTATTTTTATTAGGGTTCCATAGCCGAATGGCAAAAAACGGAACCCTTGTAGTTTCGTCATGTCTGTCTGTCTGTCCGTCCGTATGTCACAGCCACTTCATTCTGTAACTATAAGCATCACACTGTTGAAATTTGGTAGGAAGTTGTATGCTGTTAACCGCTTTATGACTCTTGTACAAAAAATAATGATATGTAAGGGGGGCTCCCATATATGAAACTAAAACCGTTTTTTTTAAGTCAACCTAGATAGGTATTTGGATAGGTATTTGAAAATGACAGAGGTTCCTGAAACAATTTTCTTTTCAGTCTAACGTTTGATAGATAGACGCTTCCAAAGTGGTGAAATGGGCGTCCCCTTCCCTCTAACTTCTAAACTAAGCAAGTGTAAATTTTGAAAAAAGATTTTTAATGTAGATCTTAACAAACTCTTTCAAGGAAAGTTTCGACCGGATCGATAAATAGTTTTTGAGATATAGCACATTTTCAAAAACCGCAAACATAACTTTGTTCTTCATATAAACACTATGAAAACCAAAGTTATATTTGCTGTCAACAAAATATTGTGGTATTTTAAGTGGAAGTAAATGGATTCCCTAATTCAGTTATAATTGGCACGAAACCCTCAGTGCGCGAGTTAGACTCGCACTTGACCGGTTTTTATTTATTTATGTACACATATAGTCTAGATGTCTCGCCCTTTACTACTCCAGTCTTTGTCCAGTACACGGTAGCATACCATGACCGTGCTAAGAACGTGGGCGGCAAAAAAAAATTCTTTGTATTATAAACTAAGACACCTTGCCCACTAGACCGTTCCGTCACCGACCATCACCGTAGCGTGCCACGCACGGAGCGTGTTTGCTCCGGCAAAATGCGTTATCGCTCGCTCTCGCTCTCGCTACATATAAACGGTGAGACAAAACGCTGTCGATCCGATCAGGGTAAGGTACCTATAGCGTATCGTGTTGCTTTTCGTGCCTGACACGTTCCTAGCACAGTCATGGCAAGGCAAAAATCTCTCTCGCATTTTGTCTGAAGCATAAAATGTATATTTCCCATCGGAAGGAATTTTATGCTTTTATTATTCTTTCCAATAAGTGACGTCTGTTTTTGTGTCGTGAGCGCAAGCGATTTTTACCGAAAACTGGTTTGGGGAAAGAGACGTAAGAACTATTGTTCATAGTGATCGTATTTGTATGCTTCTTTTCCATCTCCGAACAAACTGCTTGGTTTTGTTTTTTTCATCTTATAAGTATAAACCTTAAGCATAATATTCGTACAAATAAAATAATATCAAATCGGACAAAACGTAGCACGCGTGTTGATTTTTACCCGACAGAAACTTCCATCGCCTTGTTGTTGAGGAGTTAGTGAAAAGTTCCTTCTTAAATTATTCTGGCGTTTGGGTTCTGTAGGCACTGAACTCTTAAGCATGATTCATTCTCTACAATGCCGCTTAGTCACCTAAGGAATCAGCTGAACTTTGTTGATGATCAACTTGAAAATGACATAGAGTTTTTTAAGAAACTTATCAATCACGTTAACTCAGTGCTAAGTGGTAAAGTGCTTAGAGACTTGGAACTTAGAAAAATATTGTTGGCATCCAACAAAGTTATGTAAACTTTTTAGTTTTATTTTTTATTTTTATTTATGAACAGAATGTTTCGTTGTTCTTCTGTTATCTCTCTGTCTCTAAATATGGCGTTTGTATTGCCTTTTATATTTTAAATAAATTAAATATTCTGAAGCTACGTTTTTAATCTTCTACCAAACACAAAGTCCAACAAAAAACCAGCGACCTATGGATATGGTGAAGAGTAATTAATTACGCAAAACAAGCTTCAAGAATAAGATCTCGTCGAGCATTTAGTGCCTGCCGCCATTTCTTCAATTTGAATTCACGCGCGTTGGGGCGTGCAACAGGAGAAAGGACGCTTCACACAGGCGCAGCGAGAGCTCACGGCGAGCGAGACCGATCAACGCAGGAGTACCAACTATCGGCGCAAAGCAGCGAATCTGAACTACGCACGGCACCGGCAAAATAATAGTCTTCTTTCGCGTCAGTCAACCACGAGAAGCTCTAATTTATTAATTTATATAAGTGCCGTGATCTCGTTGTTTTTTTTTAATTCGTCGTCACAATCAATTTGTGCAGTTATCTACGGTGTTTTTTACATCTCAGCCAAAGGCGGATGCAATATTTTAAAGACAGTACTGTAGTTAGCTAGACGTTACATAAGTTTATGCAAGTGTTTTGGTAAAAATGGCTTCATTAGATAATTTAGTGGCTAAGCGTGGTTATATTAAGGCAACAATAACCCGTCTATTGTCCAGTATAGAGGAGGATGATTATTTAGCTAAGTGCACTACTGAAATGCTAGCAGTGAAAAAACAGCGTTGTCTTTCTGCATTCGAGGCATACGAATCATTAAATGAGCAGATTATTTGCTTAAACCCGAAAGACGAAGAAAATGTTGGTGAGTACGAATCTAAATACTATATAATACTCTCCAGCATACAGCGAGAATTAAATAGGCGAGAGGCTGAGAAGCCCATTTGTAATAACCAACAAACTCATAGGCAAATTAGGCTCCCAGTCATTGAAATTCCAACTTTAACAGGGAAATATTCATAATACACATCTTTTAAGGAGTTGTTTAAATCTCTCATCGATAATGATCCATCATTAGATAAAGTTCAAAAGCTTCATTATTTGAGGTCGTTTCTGAAAGGTGAACCTTTAGATTTAATAAAAAATCTTTTAATGACTGAGGCTAGCTTTAATGAAGCAAATAGGCTGCTTGATGAAAGATATTGCAATAAATACAAGATAATTAATGAGCTTGTCTCAAGCCTCCTAGATTTGCCTGTAATTTCCAAGCCTTCTTTCCAGTGTTTAAGACAATTTGTGTCATCGATCAAGCAAACTTTGTCCGCATTACAAAATTTGGATGCAAAGGTTAATGAATGGGATCCTATCTTAATGTGTATTTTCACTCGCAAAATAAAAATAATATAATATTTTTTTTTTATCCATAGGTCGCTGGTTTTTTGTTGGACTTTGTGTTTGGTAGAAGATTAAAAACGTAGCTTCAGAATAATTAATTTATTTAAAATATAAAAGGCAATACAAACGCCATATTTCGGTCAATTGAAGAATAACTCGCACTCTGTTGGAAACATAAGCCTGCAGCTTCGCCACTGAAGTGTTAGCCCAGGCTAACGCAATTTGAGAGTCAGAAAATAAAAACACATCATCAATTCTGATTTTTATTTTAAGCGTGTCATACACCTTACTTGCTAACTTGGCTAGCAGGAGCATAGCATTGAGCTCACTTCGCGGGATAGTAATGGTCTTAGAACATGAGTTTATTCTTGACTTTGAACAGAGCAAGGAAAGAGTAACATCACCTGTTTTGTCCACAACTCGTAAATACAAACAAGCTCCATATCCCGTTGTTGCCGACGCGTCCGCAAACCCCACCAGCTGCACAGCCTCGGCGTCGTCAGGAACTTTGATGTTTCTATTTATTTGGATAGGCTCCATAACAGTTAAAGCGTTAGCAAAGCTTACCCATTCTTCTTGAAGCACCTGCGGTGGACTAGTGTCCCAGTCTAGGTTCTCGCACCACAGACGCTGCATAATAGCCTTTGCCTTCACAATTATAGGGCTAACAAATCCTAATGGATCATACAAGCGTGCAATTTGAGTTAAGATCTCTCGTTTTGTTATAGTATTAGTGATAAAATTATCAGGACATTTTATTATAAACTTGTCTGTCTTAGGGTTAAGAACCAAGCCTAGCGCCTTAATATTGCAATTGTTTTGCTGTATTTCAATGTCATCTAACTGTCTCTCTTTCATAGGTATATCAGAGAGGACTTCATTGCAATTAGATGACCATTTGTGCATATAAAAACCACCCATGCTAAGCAATTGAGTAAGCTGAGTTTTGGCCTCCATTAACATGGTTAAATCAGAGTTAGAATACAAGACATCGTCGACATACACGCAATTCTTAATTATAAATGAGGCTAGTGGCATATCAGATTCATGCATATTAGCAAGCTCTAGAAGACACCGAGTCGCAAGATAACTTGAGCATTTTAAGCCGTATGTAACGGTGTCCAAGCGTAAGCATTTAACCGGCTCATCACACGAGTCACGCCACAAAATATTTTGAAGCGAAGTGTGCTCCGGATTGACTAAAATATTTCGAAACATCTTTTTGATATCTGAGTTAAATGTGTGATCCCCTAGCCTATACAACAAAATTATGTCAAATAGGTCCCGTTGTGTTACAGGTCCATTGAGCAAAATATCATTTAGTGATATTTTATTACTTGTCTTCATTGACCCATCAAATACGACGCGCGTTCGCGTCGTTTTGCTGCCTTCATTTATTACTGCATGATGAGCTAAGAAATATAGAGGTTCCTTTTGAAAATTAACTGTCTCAAAGTCTACAAAATGTGCATGTCCTAAATCTACATACTCATGGATAAAATTATGGTAATCAGTTAAAAGGTTAATGTTTTTGTGCAACCTTTTCTCTAGATTCAAAAACCTATACAATGCCAGGTCAAATGAGTCTCCTAATGTAAAATTTAGATCATGCAATGGCACCTTAAGTGGCAAGTCAACCTCAAATTTATTATTATCTAGTTTGAAAGTTTCCTTAAAATTGGATTCTGCCTGCTCATATTCAGGTACAGATTCTTTAAAAACCTCTGGCACTGATTCAGTCTGCCAAAACTTAACCAAACTTGAAGCCACATCTGAATCACATTTAGTGCATAATAGAGAAATGACCTTTGATACCTTATGTTGAGGAGGCCAACCTCCAGCAATAATATGGCCCAACTTAGTGTTTATAATCTGCGGCTGACCATCCTGAAGCTCAGGCTGCAGAGGCGTAGATGCTGCACCTGCATGCACACAGTTCTGGATTTCTGGCAGCAACACCTGGAAAAAGATGTCCGCACCAATCAACATGTTAATCTCTGAAGGCTTATAATACTCCTCATCAGCGAGTCTTAAATTCTTGGGGATGATTAGTGTGGATGGGTCAATCTTTGTTTGTGGTAGAGGGCATGTAATACTATCCACAACATGGCAAGTTAATTTTGTGTGGTAAGGAGTTTTTAGAGAAAACAATTCAAGTCTGACAGAGTATTGAACCCTATTCTTATTATTTGCAACACCAATGATATTAGTTACATCTTGCACTGGAGTGAGTCCCAAAACTTTGATTGCCTTTGATGTAATTAATGAGGCTTGAGAGGCAGAGTCCAGTATGGCCTTAACATGCACCTCTTGGCCATCTTTAGCATACAGTTTCACACGAGCTGTAGGAATCAACACATGATTAAATTTACTAGCAACTAGCGCTACAGGTGGAGGTGAGGTTTCTTCGCGATGCACTAGGGTATTATGGCCCTTCTTACATTGAGCACATCGAAAGTGAAATTTGCATCTCCCCTTATGTGCATTAAGACAAATATTGCACAGCCCATTTTTTTGCGTTGGGGGTATGTTAGTACACTCCAAAATCCAGCTGATTACATCAGCAGAGGGCTGGATCCGCGAGAGCTTGCCGCATGTAATATGTGGTGGAACGGGCCTGAGTTCCTAAAAAACAGGGAGTATTTATTCAATAAAAACTTACCTGCGAGCAATGTTGAGCGCTTGCCTGAGATGAAGACCGCTGCCCCTTCTATCGCCGTGAATGCCACTACTGTGTTACTACATACCCTGAAACAGAATGAAATCTCGGGAATTATAGAAAGGTACTCAGATATTAATAAAATGGTAAGAGTCCTAGCTTACGTTTTACGTTTTTGTAATAATATCAAGCCACAAAGTGTTAAGATGCAAGATTTTTTTTTATCAAGCACTGAGCTCCAACAATCATTGTCACTGCTAGTTAAAAATGAACAGGAGCAATATTTCAGTGATGAATTTGCATCATTGCGAAAAGGTGACAATATTAAGGGTTCCTTGAAACTACTGCATCCATTTTTAGATAATGAGGGCTTGTTGCGTGTAGGGGGAAGGCTGCAAAATTCGGCTCTTCCCTACAGCCAAAAACATCCTGTTATTTTACCTAAAGGTTCCAAATTAACTGAACGTCTCATCTTTCATGAGCACCTTAGATTGTTTCATGCAGGGACAAAGTTGTTGCTGTCGCAGATCAATCAAAAATATTGGCTCGTTAATGGTTTGCGTCAAGTTAAAAAAATAATTCACAAATGCTTACCTTGTTTCAGAATGAAAGCAGCTTGTGCAAAACAGCTGATGGGGTCGTTGCCAAAACAACGTGTTACTGCTTCCAGACCTTTTCAAGTTGTCGGAATTGATTATGCTGGGCCTATACAGTTAAAAAACTCTAGGGTACGAAGAGCAGTTATCACGAAAGGCTATATTTGTGTGTTTGTTTGCTTTAATACAAAAGCGATTCACTTGGAATAAGCTTCTGATTTATCATCCGAAACTTTTCTAAATTGCTTTAAACGCTTTATCTCGCGACGTGGTATGCCCAGTGAAATCTTTTGCGACAACGGAGGTGAGGTGCTTTTAGAGGCGCGGCTAACCACCTAGCTGATTTGTACAAGTTGAATAGTTCTAAGGAACACCAAACCCTTGTTAATAATTTCGCGTCCCAATAAGGAATTAAATTTAATTTTACGCCAAGTTATTCACCTGTTTTTGCAGGATTAGCGGAGAGCGCGGTTAAAAGTATGAAATTTCATTTAAAAAGACAACTTCTTAAAGTATTCTCACTTACGAGCAATTAAATACGGTTTTGTGTCAGATTGAAGGGATTTTGAATTCTCGACCCTTGGTCGCGATATCTTCTGACGCTACAGATTTCTCTTACCTTACCCCGGGTCATTTTTTAACAGGAACGAACATTACAGCTTATCCTGAACCTGATATATCCGGCGTTCATGTTAACAGGCTTAAGTTTTGGCAGTTAGTAGAAAACATAAAGCAAGGTTTCTGGAAGGTCTGGCATAGGCAGTATCTCAATACATTACAAAATAGGCCAAAATGGCGTGATAGTCTACCTAACATTAGTGTGGGTCAATTAGTACTGCTTAAAGAGCCGAACTCTCCTCCTCTTTATTGGCCAGTAGCGCGGGTATCGAGAGTGTTTCCTGGTTCCGATGATAAAGTTAGGGCCTTTGAAGTCACAGCTCCTAACGGGAAAACGTATTTGCGTTCCCTTTCCGGAATTTGTCCGTTACCAATTGAGAATAAAATGTAAATGTTTATAAAAACGTGTTTTTAGTTTAAAATATTGTTAGAATTATTGTTTTCAATTTCATAACTATGATGTATAATGATAATAGTATGTATGAGATAGTATAGTTATACATATAAGCTATAAGAGTAGAATGTTTATGTTAAATGTAAAGGCTGTCTGTGTATTGTTTTGGCGGGCAGCATGTTGGCATCCAACAAAGTTATGTAAACTTTTTAGTTTTATTTTTTATTTTTATTTATGAACAGAATGTTTCGTTGTTCTTCTGTTATCTCTCTGTCTCTAAATATGGCGTTTGTATTGCCTTTTATATTTTAAATAAATTAAATATTCTGAAGCTACGTTTTTAATCTTCTACCAAACACAAAGTCCAACAAATATGATTCAAAATAAAAGAGTTATAAAAGTTTTAAACAAATGAAACAAGTAGCATAAATTGAAAAACGCTCAACACACAGATTAAATCCAAAGGAAAATCAATGATACAATAATGGATCCTCAAACTAGCAGAGTTACAGCTAATTCAGTGGCTGCGGCGTGCAAGCGAGCTTGACTGAGTTGTCCGGCGCTTATATAGGCTTGCTCCCTCCATCAGAGGCACGGCTGGCGGAAGTTGTGGTGGGGGAACGTGCCTTACATGCGGCGGCTTGACGTTCGGTTTTGGTGTTGCGTTGGCTTCAGGTAGCCATCGGCTTTGCTGAGGCGTGGCGGGCTTTACGTTACAAAATAATAAAAATCAACACGTTAAATTTTGCATAGTCTATAAAAATGTAATTTGCTTTCGTTAAAGCTACATGCATCGAGTCTTTAATCTTACCTTATCACATTTGATCACTATTAAATTATCTGTAGTATCATAAAAGAAGCGTTAAATTGCTAACCATTCATTCATTTCCTTCTTCCCCCTCGGACGCGATCGCAAGTGGACGTGTGCACTGTGCAGTCTTTTTTAAATATTTAAATATAAAGTAAAACTACAAAAATTGACCGGAGCGCGCGGATTGGAACCTGGTGTCGCTGGATTTTGTGGATCGGTGTGCTACCTTATGCGCTATCGTAGCAGTGACGAGTACGATGAAATAGTGCATTGAGTTTTAAGTGTTTGCTACGGTGCTACGAATTACTGAGTGCTACGAAGAGCGACTACGGACGGTTGGCTACGAAATCGTCTACGGCGGTGCACAGTACGTACGTTCCATACAGCTTGCAGTTAATATGCCTCTAAAACGGACCCCACCATCTAGCCCGTCGCGGCTGCAGCCGCCAGCCTCAGCTGCCGCCGCCTCCACTGGCACTCAAACTTTATTTGCGGGAGCAACTTTGAGTAATGAATCGCGTACAGGTTCGGAACCAAACCTGCGCCGGCATCTTGAATCAGAAACAACTACACATACAAAGCGCAATACAAAGCGAAAACTGGAAGGTAGTGGTGACAAGTCAAGCCTTGATTACTCGAAGGACGAGTCAAGGTTATTTTTTGAGCAGATGTTCGGCGACTGGTCCAGTAAGCAGGATGCGAAAAATGGTATGATTTTAAAAACCATGAATGAAATTAAAGACCAGAACTCGGCAATAACGGCTTCATTGGAATTTATGTCAAATAAATACGACGAGCTACTAAATAGATTTGCTATAGTTGAGGAAGAACGTGAGAAAAATAAATCTTATATTAAATCATTGGAAAATAGAATCGAGTTCCTAGAGCGAAGTTTGCACTCCTCCAGTATTGAAATTAAAAATATACCAAAATCCCCGACGGAGAACAAAACGGATGTGATAAAAACTGTTCAAAGAATCGGAAAAGTTTTAGGTGTGGACATAAATACGGAAGAAATTAGTGATGTTCGCAGGATAAATACGAAAACTGACAGTAAACCAATTATACTGCAACTTTCGAGTGTAATAAAAAAGGAGATAATAATAAAGAAATTTAAACAATTTAACAAGGAATTCAAGGACAAAAAATTGAGTACCGAACATCTAGAATATAATGTTCCACCAAAAGAAATTTATATATCGGAGCATGTTTCCGCTGAAACAAGACGTCTTTACCTTTCGAGTCGAGAGTTCAGTAAAGACAACAACTACACTTTTTGCTGGATAGCTGGCGGAAGAGTATATCTTCGTAAAGCAGAAGGAATGCCGGCTGTCAGGATTGAGTCTACTGCTGACTTGAAAAAACTGTTCTCCAAGTGACTAGGAATATTTAATTTTGTTTTCTTTATACTATTTCTCATGAATCTTATATTTTTTAAAACATGTTGTAACACACATTTACACAAAAACGTTTACAATATTAAAAAAACCTACACTTTGCCAAACTTAACTCAATATAAACACAAAACAAAACACATACTACATAAATTTAGTAACATTACAGGTACTTTACAAACATGCTGTTATAAATCTAATATATTTATCACAAATCTTCGTTGCACTGGTGTGGTAGTTTACGATACGATATCTTATAGTATCTTATTATCTTTTTGCTCCATTAAGATACGTACAGTTTTAAACAATCTTATTAAAAATGGCTAATACAAAAGACCTTATAAGTGACATTGAAGAATTGCGTCCCTACCACAGTGAACTAATAGATATCGATGAGTTATCAAACAAAATGCAAAATCCTCGAAACAGTTTGAAAATTATTTCTCAAAACATCCGTAGTATTTACAAGAACTTTGATTCCTTTCAAATATTACTGTCTGAGATGAAATTCGAAAGTGACATAATAATTCTGACTGAAACCTGGACAGAGCTTAATAAGCCGCTGCCACGGTACGAGAATTACACATTATCATTTACAAATAAATGTCAAAATCAAAACGACGGGATAGTTGTATATACTCGTAATAATATTGACTGTGTTGTAGAGGAACCAGATTTTGAGGAGGCTAATTGTTTGGTTATTAAATTAGATGGCGAGTCTATTATAATTGCAATATATAGATCACCATCATTTAACAAAATAAACTATTTTTTAAACTCGCTCAATTTCATATTGTTAAAATATAAGTCATATAAAAATATTGGAATTTTAGGGGACATTAATATAGATATAAAAGAATTTATTGTAGGGGAAAGTAAAAAAGAAAACGTAAAAATTAAGAAAAAGGGAAAATACCTAAACTTACTCGCAGAGCATGGAGTAGTACCAGTGCACACTTTTCCTACCAGAGCATCGAGCTGCCTCGATCATGTTATGCTAAAGGGATTCACGGCCTCTCAGACATTTGTTTTTAAATCTGCATTTACTGATCACCAACCTATTTTACTAAATTACAACAAAAAAACTATAAGTGAATTCAAATCAATACCTCTAAAACATATCGATTATGACAATGCTACAAAACTTATTGAAAATACAGACTTTTCCTATATCTACACTATTAAAGACCCAAGTACGGCAGCTGATTGTCTGGTCACAAATCTTAGGGAAGCACTGATTGCGAACACTAAAACTATCAAAACTCCACGCAGTAAACGTATTCTCAAACCCTGGATTTCTCAAGGGATACTGCGATGTATGCGAAATCGTAATAAACTCCAGAAAATTGCAAAAAACAATCCAGATGATAAAATAGCTCAAATTACATACCATAGATATAGAAACTTTTATTATAACTTAGTTAAAAAATTAAAACAATCTTATTATCAATCAGAATTTCTAAACTGTAAAAATCAAAAACAAATTTGGAAAACTGTCAAGAATGTAAGCCATATAGGTAAAACAAAAACTTTATCTACAGAATTGTTGCGTATCAATTCGGGAGGACCTGTGGAATCTCTGAATGACGTAAATTCCTATTTTTCTACTATTGGTCAGAAACTTGCCCAGAAAATCCCGCCGACCCGAACAGTACCTTGTAATATTAAGCCACAGCGTTATCTAAAGTCTTTTGTACTGCTAGATATAGACGAAAAAGAGGTAATGGACACAATACGGAACCTCAAAAATGACTCGGCGCCTGGTTGGGATGGCATCCCTGCGCGATTTCTGAAAATGATAAGTCACTACATTGCCCCGGCCCTTACTTACATCCTTAATAAGTGTCTGGCTTGTGGTATTTTCCCAAATGCATTTAAGAGGGCCTTGGTAACACCTGTGTTTAAACAGGGAAACAGAGACGATGTCAGCAATTATAGACCGATATCGGTCTTGTCAGCTCTCTCTAAAGTCTTTGAAAAGCTCTTAAATAAACGCCTTATTACATTTCTAGAAAAGGAAAATTTGCTTGCCGCGTCACAATTTGGGTTCAGAGCCGGCAAGTCAACTGAGGACGCTGTCGGAAGCCTTACAGAATACCTTGTTGATAATATGGACAAAGGAAGAAAGTGCATTGGCATTTTCCTTGACTTAGCTAAAGCGTTTGACACCGTCTCTGTTCCCATTTTGCTAAAAAAATTGGAAAATATAGGTATACGTGGCATAACATTGAAAATCTTTGAGAATTATCTCACTAATAGGCATCAATGTGTTAAAATTGGTGAGTATATTAGTTGTGAAACACCGATAAATTACGGAACGCCACAAGGCAGCGTACTCGGACCAAGTCTTTTCCTTATTTATATCAATGAGCTATGCTTACATACTCCTGTAAATGGTAAAGTTTTCACGTTTGCAGACGACACTGCTCTGATATACTACGGAGACTCTTGGAACGACGCCCGCGTCTATGCTGAGCAGGGTCTGAGAGAGGTGATATCATGGTTAAACAAAAACTTGCTGTCACTGAATATTGGTAAAACTAAATATCTCACCTTTACCATCAACAACAGTACTCAGCCTGACTCTAACTTCAATATTCGGGCACATGCATGTGATAGGTTACAACTTTGTACATGTGTTTATCTTACGCGTGAAGACTACATTCGATACTTAGGTGTTGAAATCGATAAACATCTTTCTTGGACAAGACACATAGAACTCATGAGCGGTAGAGTTAGAAAAGTTATATGGGTTATGAAAAACCTACGAAATGTAGCGGATGTAAATGTATTGAAAACTGTTTATTATGCATTATGCCAGTCGATACTCACATACTGCATTGAAGCCTGGGGTGGAACATGCAGGACAAGACTACTGTCTGCAGAAAGAGCCCAAAGGTCTGTACTCAAAGTCATGACCCAAAAATCATATAGATTTTGTACAGCAGACTTGTATAAATTATGTGAGGTATTAACTGTCAGACAGTTATTCATTAGCAAAACAATTTTAAAACAGCACTCTAGATTAACTTATGACCCATCCATATTATTAAGTAACCGCAAAAGACGAAGACCCAAAAGGATATGTTCTATAGATAGATACAATACAGTCTTTTACAAGAGGTTTTCATGTTTTCTGGGACCACATTTATACAACAAAGTTAATAACATTTTAAATATTTATTAACATACAAGTAAAGTGTGCAAAATTAAAATACGTTGTTGGATACAACATTTAGATTACAATAACACTGAAAATCTTCTAAATTAAAAAGTTTTAAATACATTTATTAATATAATATATTCTAAGTACCTTAATGTAGTAAAATAACACACACAAACACACACACACACACACACACACACACACACACACTATTAACAAATATTTTATAAATTCGTTCAAGTATGAGATTATGTGCATACTGACAGAAGAGATAAATTGTTACAGTATAGGGAAGAAGCTGTCTCCTAGAATACAGGATAAACCTAAACTAGGAGGCAGAGTCTCATTTTTTCTTGGAAAAAGCATTGTATAGTACAGTAAGCATTTTGCAAAATGTTTATTATCTGTTCTTTGCTGGTAATGTACAATAAAAGTTTTTATTATTTTATTTATTATTATTATTATTTATACAGTTAATCAAAATAAAACTAAATTTTTAACGTTTTTCGTAGAAATAGAAAGAAGTATTTTTTAAAAAGTATTGAGAAAATAAACAACCAAATTGAAGAACCGTGAACGCAAAACAATAGAAATAGTGTGCCCAAGTGTATATCTTTGTACGGAACACATTCGTTGTCTGATAAAAATTGTAGCTTTTTCCCCAAGGAATTTACACGGAAGGAAGAATAACGCAAGTGTGCGACAATGAGGCCAACTTACAAAAAATACTACCGAATAAATAGCAGTGCGATTGCAGCTATGTGTTTGCATGTTTGTTTTGTTGAACTTAAAAAAAGTAACTTTCGAAAGTTTTTTTTTTAAGTAATATCAACTCTTTAGTTGGACATGTCTGAGCTTTTTCCACATTACGATATTACTTAAAGTAGGTATATAGGTATTACTGGTATTCCACGACCAAAAGTTTAAGTGCTCAAAACAGTTATGGTAATAAAAAAACATGTAATTAAATGTTAAAAACTTACGCTTTTATTACACTACCGCATTCGCATGCGGCAGCGACGCGCTTGAACAACACCGACCAAATGCAACGATCACATCTACTGGCTATGTTAGCTAGCAGTCAAACTGTTTGCAACCTTATTTGGGGATTCTTTGAAATAAAAACATGCATTTTAGAAGATAAAATAAGAAACCAATAATTCCGCACGCAGGATTTGAAACCACGACCTCTGGTGACCGAGCCAACGCTCTTACCAACCGAGACACCGTGCGGAATTTTTGGTTTCTTATTTCATCATTCTACAGTGCTTGTTTTTAAAATTATTTAAAATCATTAAAAACATGCAATAAAAAATCAGTCAAAAAAGCTTTACTCCGTCAGCCAGCTAAGACCCAACTTCTTCATCGATAGTAATGTATACACCTAGTACGCAAATGTGAATAAATGAAATGGTAAAATGTTGTTACCAGCGGTAAAAAAATGGCAATTTTGTGTGTTTTAAAGAAATAATACCTTAAAAAAATGACAGAATAGCTATTTAGATGACCACTGGTTAAAATATTTTAAACACGCTTATATCAGCTTCACTTATTAATAACAAACAAGAAAAAAAAACTAAGACATAATCGAAAACCTATTCAAAAACGAAACCATTTCCTTGCGGCAAGGAGGCTATGATGCTGGCTGCGTTGCCGCGTTGGATGGCTATGCTGATCCTTTGAGCTAGGAACCCAGCCAGATTTATTATTGGCTGTTAAAGAATTTAATTTTAGCGCAATTTTCTAAACAGCAATTTAGCTGAGGGTCCCACGGCCCAAATGTTTCAACGCCAAACGGCGCAAACACATAATCACTTGCAAGTGAAACGTACTTGCGACGCTTGGCATTTTCAGCCAACTCCGCTGCTGCTCAGCTTTAAGGAGTCACAGGAGAGGAAATTGCGAGCGAAATGAACCACGGCTTTGCAACCTCCTTTACTGCCGAAACCAAGTTGAATGGGTTGAAAATACTCTTTCAAAGGAGAAAAAAGATCACGACAGGCTAATTTGGCTGCAAGACGACGAAACGTTGAGCCAATAGCAATAGGGCGAATGCCACCATCTTTTTTTCGAAAGGCACAAAGTCTAGCACCAAATAAAAATGGGGCAAAACTTTCAGTTACCTTGCCAGATAAGAGAAAGTTGCACAATTTCGTAATGTTAGAAAGCAAAATTCTACCGGCGTCAGCAGCGGAAGCATTCACCAAGTCCTTAAGGTGTTGGGGAGTGATGCCGTCGATGCCCGCCAGCAGAACCAGCCGGAAAAGACAGGAAATTTTAAGGAGGAGGAACAGGTAAAGATGGAGAATCTGGACATGAAGGATGCTTATTACGAAGGCTCTCGAGAGTTTCCTGATTAGGGGGAGCGAGAGTGTCATCGGAGAACAAGATTCGGGCTGCGTTTTTCAGGTCGCCGTCCATATCTTTGTTCTCAACAGTACGATAAACGTTAAATTTGGAAGATATCGTACTAGACGAACTGAATGGAAGGGTCGGATTGTGGAAATTTGAAGCATTATCTAATAGCGCCCGAGTTAAAGTTTTAGAAGGAGAGTTTACGGTAAAAAAATGAGTATGAAAATGTAAAAAGATTTTGCACGGCAGTTTCAGTATTATCGAAACACTAGCTGTGCCCGCGACTTCGTCCGCGTGGAATAGTGACTTTGGGTAGATTTTTTAATTATTTAGGCTAATTATTTTACAAATAAGACATACCGCGAATATGTTGAAGCAATAATCTCAAATAATAGCATTCAGTTTGAGACGGATGGACGTTGTAGACGTGGCAGACTGCCGAGAAAGCGGAGTCCTTTTTATAGGCATTCTACTTATTAATTCAGTAGGTACTTTTTTTATTAAAAATTATAATTTGGTAGGTAATTTCAAAATGGTGAGAAGATAAACAAAACTTAACAATTTTGTCATAAAAAATGTACAAAACGTCAAGAAAAAAACAATACCCAATTACAATGAAATCAATTTTAGCATTAAGATTGGTAAATATAAATTAAGTCAACCAACCTTTTAATTCAGCGTTAATAATGTAATCAATCACTTAACAGAGAATAAGAAGAACAATATCAAATCAAATTACCTACTACAAAATCAAATTATAAATATTTAGATTTAATACCTTTCTCCTACCTTCTTTAAATGGTACTTATTACTAAATCAAGATAAACTTTTATTACATGCTGAGATGAGCTATCGCAGTTACTTATACCTGCATAAATCAGAAGAAAGAATAACAAAAGTAATTACCTACTAAATCTATTAAACTTACTAATTAATAGAGACATTCAAAATTAAAACCTACTCAGTGGCGAAAAGAAAACTTTAACCTGCATAAATCTGAAGAAAGAATTTGAACCAAAAGTATTACTGAATCTACCTAATAGAAAATATCTGCAATCAAAATAATAAGCTCAAGTCCTTAACTACTCAGTAACTATGTATTACGCGCTGAAATCACTTGAAGTATCGCAAAAAAAGCAGTTGCGCGGGACAACCGCTCCGTAGGGAGCCGACTAAATTAATGTAATAGGTATGTATAAGGAAAATTTTTCAACGCAAAACACATATTTTAATGTAAGGGAGAAGCCACCAACCATACTTAGCGCAAGCTCGCGTTGTAAGTACTTAAGCTGCGAGTATTATTTTGAAGTGGAGTTATTTCAAAACTGTGATAGCTTCTAAGATACTTATTGAAATAAAATGATGTGAACTTTGTTCAAAATGAAATGCTCGTGATGATGAATGTATTTATTTTGATAATAATAACCCGTGTGTTTAAAACATCTTCAAAAATAATGTTCAAATAAAATAGTAAAATATTTTAACGCAAAACATACGCAGTTTTATTGTAACTAAGAAGAAGCCAGCAACCATAGCAATTACCGCAAGCGCACGTTGTACTTAAGCTGCGAACAATTTTTTGGTGCGGAGTTATGTTAAAACTGTGATAGCTCCTAAGATATTTATTAAAATCAAATGATATAAAAGACAACTTTGTTCTCAATGAAATGCTCGTGATGATGAATCTATTTATTTTGATAAGAATAAATACATGTGTGTATATTACACCTCTAAAAAATATTGCATTATTTTTTTACAAGTTAATTAACATAAAAAAGGTTGTAGTAAGTCAACCATAAAAGATAGACATATGCTGTCGCGGACTTTATTATAGAACTCTTGATGCTGAACAATCCTGTCATACATGATTTTTGTGTAACTTAAGCGGTTTCCGCAGCGTACGCAGCAGAAGCTCTCAAAGGAATATCTTTCCTCCCGTTTCGCAACATTTTTCATTGCTGATGTGGTCTTATGAGTCGTATCTTTATGTTATATAGCCTAAAGCCTTCCTCGATAAATGGACTATCCAACGTAAAAATATTTTTTCAAATCGGGCCAGTAGTTTC